>JAIPRL010008277.1:0-20707 GCA_025469235.1 Pemphigus obesinymphae | reverse complement strand
AGATTATATTGTGTCTACTACCTATAATGTGTTTCTCAATAAATTATTTGTGCAACCTGAGAAAACATTTTTTTTTGTTAAGCGGTTTTGTAACTATTTTAATTATCTTAATGTCTTAATTATACAATAATAAATAGTAGTTACTTTTAAAATGTACTTAAATATTTTTAAATTGTTAGATATTTTTTTTATCAAAATTTCCTATATAGGTAATATAGAACCCCTAAAATTTGTATATGTGACGTCCTCTGTAAGTGTAACGATTAGTATTTTTCATTGGTTACGGCCTATATGGGCCTTTTGATCAAATCGCGGACTAGGCCTTTTGATGCCAGTCCGACACTATACAATATATAAAGGACATTATTTTGGAGACGACCTCAACAATTTTTCATAGTACTAATAATTATATTATCCAATATTGCATGTACAAAAAGTATTATTTTTACTTTTCTGTATTAACATTTATATCTACCCATTCATACTTTACAAAACGCCAATGAAATTGCCTCGGAAATATTATTTTTTATATATTAGATTAAAGCCTCGTAGTATACTGAACCCAATTAAACCTATGAGTTGCCTTGCCCCCCCCACCCTCTAAATTTGTTGACCAGTATTTAACTCTTAGATCTGCCACATAGGTGTTTTAACTATAAAATCACTTTAAGAGGTTAATTCGCTTGTTTTTCGTGGACATGGTTTTACTAGATACTGAAAATCATTGGTGTGGAGTCCTCTTAATATACTTAATAACACGTAGGTAAGTAATAAATGTTACTATAATTTTTCTCCGCTCCACCACATCTTAAATTTAAATGGTTATTATTTTGGGAATATTTTTTGGATTTAAAAATCATTACATTTAAATTCTCATAAAAATATATTCTTTAAGAATTTATACCTATAATTTAAATCATAGGTTGCCATTTTAAAATCAAAAGTTAATATAGTTTAAACCCCGATTTAAATAAACAATAGAGGTACCTAGATAAAAAAATTTAAATTATGAAAAAAATAATTGCTGTTGTGTCCAGGAATATCTGCAGATGGAAAATTTTATCTAGATAGTATTAGTATTTAAAAACAGCATAATTTTTCAATTTTTTCAATTAGTCTTAAAATTTTTTACAAAAACATGTATTTTAAGAAATATTTTATTATTATTTTACTTTACCTATTTTTTAAATTAATAATCCAACAAAGATGAGCTTGAATTTGTATTAGGTATATATTTCAAAACGAATAATGTGTTAATTTATTTGTAACTATCAATTATATATAATGTCAGTGATTTAATTAAAACCAAATTGTTTATGTCTATTGAATCAAACATGTACTCACCACTAGATATTATTAATACAAATAACGTAAAAATGTACTATTAATAATATATAATATTAATTGAATTAACTAATTGACAATCGTTTATAATAATCCGTTTTCATTCATTAAAATATTAAGTTTAACTTTTCTATAGAATAGTTTTAGATCGTTGTCTAGACTGTTCAAACCATATAGGTACATTCTAATATAGAATTTATGAATCACTATACTCGTTGTATAGGATACTAGTGATGGGTATATTGATTATGATAGTAATCATAAATCATTCCTTTCGATTAAACAATTCTAAGTGACACTCAAAATACCTAATATTATTTTTCGATCAA
Source organism: Pemphigus obesinymphae (assembly GCA_025469235.1). Taxonomy (NCBI): domain Eukaryota; kingdom Metazoa; phylum Arthropoda; class Insecta; order Hemiptera; family Aphididae; genus Pemphigus; species Pemphigus obesinymphae. The sequence continues at coordinate 19,034 of JAIPRL010008277.1, read as the reverse complement.
ATTGGCAAATTACTTTTTTTTACAATACCGACTAAAACAAAATATATCCTACCACTTATATTATTACACTGCTGAAAATACATAAACTTTATGCCTCTTAATCTAACTGTACAGCATATCATTTGTAGTCTGGCAATAAATCATGATAGTAAAAATATAGAAACATGACCGATGATTATTGATTATTTAGTAAAATAAAATCCTTAAAAAAATCACGTCTATTTCACTTTTCCCAACTAATATATTGCTATTCCGTTCGTTTAATCATTCGATGACTGCTGTTGTCACATTTTATATGACCTCATATTATTTAACCAAAAATTAAATAGAAAATAACCTATGAATTTTAACCACTGCACATATATAATATATAAATATATAAAGACACTAAATAATGTAGAAAGAACGCTTAAGTATTTAAAATGGTATGTAGGTAGATACGTACTCATATATAATGTATATACTTTATACAAATTCTTACAATTTACTGTATATACTACCTATCAGGCAGTGTTATAAAACATACTTTTAAAAAGTATTCATGCTCAAATACAGATACAATTTTTTCAAGTATTTAAATACAAATACAGATACATCTCAAAATTATTCATATATGTTTTAAATACTTTTTTTTTATCTCAACCATCTTATAAGTTATATAATATGTCAAATTTATTAGTACACTAAAAAATAGGCCTATATTGATATATTATAATAAATTTTAGACTTCTAACCCGCCTTCTCCAACGAACCCCTCAAAATGATCTTTAACCCCAAATTTTTTAAGTTTTTCACAAATAAGGTTGAAATTTCAATAAACAATGTGTATAATAACTTGATTTTTCTAATTACATTTTTAACATGATTTAATACTTATAACAGCATATTAGAATTTGTTGTTAAAAAAATTAATTACAAACATAGAAAAATTGTGAAAAAAATAGTAATAATAATATTAATATGTTTAACTTGAATATTTTATATTTTGATAGATTTTTTTTTTTTGCTTTTTCAAACTTTAAACTAAACTTTTTATATTTCATTTGTTCAATTGTCCAAATTGTTTATTTCATATATTCACACAAATAGTCATGTACATTTATTAATTATTTTCGCTATTATTTAATAAATATAGAAAACTGTTAAAACTAACTAAATATTACATTTAATTTATTAAAATAGTTTGTTCATTATTGACAAAGAGATTTGTAGTATAAACTATCACAACGTCTATATGCATATATAATATAAATATATATTATACCTATATGTTTACAATTTTTAGTTAGTAATAAAAATAAAAAATAATTTATTTTCTCGTAAAATAATTTCATTCCAAATATTTTGCCAATAGTACAATAAATAATTTACATACATCAAAGCTAATTTATCAATATCTTTTAACGATAACTTACAATATTTACTGCAAGTAAATGGTTGCCAATATAACATGCAAGGGCATGGATATGATGGGAGAGAAGGTAGATATTAAACTTCCCAAGAAATTAAAAATATTTTAAATAAAGTAGGTAAAAACCTAATTTTTGTGTGGAATATTCAAAATTAATAATTGCGTTAATATTTTACAGAAGTATTTAAAATACGTAGGTATTCAAATAATTGTATTCGAATACTTAACAACACAGCTATCAAGTCCATAGGTCCATAGAGGGCCTAAAGGTACTGAAATGTCAGATGTACTTTTATTTTTTATTTTTCATAGTTTTACACTTATATATTACAATATGATGTACATAATATAAGAATACAGATTATTCCCAATAGACACAGTGATAACACTAATAAATATTGTCATATTTGATATTACTCCACGATGACTATTATCATGCCGGATTCGTCGATCGTCTGAGTACGCTAATACTGAACATACTATAATATATACAAACCAAAAAATTAGTAAGCCCCTTCCCCGAAAAATTGTTTTGGTTACGGCACTAATGGTGGTAACCCAATCTATATCGATACACCTGGTATATTTTTATCTATACCTAAATAATATACATTAATATAATTTTTTTAAACGATTAATTGAATATAGAAAATACGAATAAACCAATAACTGTACATCCGAAGAAAATGTAATTATACGATCGCAAAGTAAGTACAAACGAGGCGGAGATTTCTTGTTATAAATTATCAGCGGTCCACTGTAATATAATATAATATGTAAAACAATAGTTGCGCAATAAAAAATTATTATCACGTACTTGATTAATTTTCGAGGATACATAAATATATCACACTTACCGAGTGTACACACCACTTTGTAAATAGTTGTCTAAACGAATAAAGCCCATATTTCATTTATAATAATAAATTATATAATATCATAAGAGCTCTTACAGAATAAAAAAAAAAGTCACAATTCACAGTATTGTCTACATATACATTATACACATAAAAATAATGGATCTAAACGAAATTTTACGCAGAGTTTATAATGATCGTAAATATTTCATTGTTACATTCATTTGTCGGTATTCATTTTTGTTTAATCAATTATTATACAAGAGCTGATTTTGAACGAGCCACGAGCGACGATCTGTGATTATTATATCGTAACCACTTCAGAAAAGTTTCCATTGTAAATTTGATTCGGCGCAGAATAGGCTCGATTGATAAAACCAAAACATTATATTGTTATTATAATATCTTCATGGAGTCGATCGTTACTATATTGACTGTGAGGAAATAATGACGAAAACTTGGTCAAAAAAACATTTTATTGTATACATTTTTAAAATTATGTAGGATTATGCTGTACAACCGAGTATAAATAACTAATTGAATCTGATAGTTAACAACGAATTCCAGGCAACACCAATGTTTGAAGTCATTTTTCGCTTCAAAAACGTATTATAAACATTCTTACACAACGTTTATTATTCTATATTTTATTTTTATTCTGTGATCAAATTTTCGACCAGGAGTTTTTTTTTTTTAGCAAATCGGTTCTAGTTGGTACTTTGAATAGGTCATTTTTCGATGATTTATTCAATGGGTAGTTTTCTTAACCGTAAAGAAAAACAATATTTTATCATGGAAATATTTTATAAATGTAAAGAAAATAACAAAATATCAAATACAATTATCATAGTTACCTGGTATTATTATTATTTTTTTTTAAATTATATTATTATACCGAACTTTTCTCAGAATCGTGTTTTGAATGCAATGTTTCATCTTAGCTTTCAAATTTAAAATAATAATAATACACTGTCCTGTCTGAGTACTGAAGAAACGATGAACAAACTTCCATTTGTATCTAGACGACTTTTTAATATTATTTTCATAATTTGACAAATAATATTAGAATTTAATTAAAATACCGATTACAAACTAACTACCTATATATCAGAAAAACATAATTTATTCAATTTGGTAGGTACCAAGAATACATTTTTACATCCAATAAGGCGTTAAAAAATATAAACGAAAAAAATACTAATAACTATGCTTTTTACATGAATTTAAATAATTCCATTTCTATATTCATTTTATTTTAGTAATCTCTGTGTTGACTGCAATTACGTTTACGGAAGTCTAAAATGATGAACATTTCGTAAAATAGTATCTAATTATAATAACGTATCTTCGGGTATATTTTAATTTTTTAATTTTTCACTATTACGAATCTTTTATAAAAATCTGTTTTTTTTTTTTTTTTTATTCATTAATGATAAAATAAAATAAAATTGAAAATAATTTGTGGTTCAATGAATTGTGTTATCGTCGAGGAAAGAGATATAGAGCAGACGGAAGTGCCATTATACGGACGCCTCCGTGTTCCGTTGGCCTGTTTTTCATTTCATTTATAAGGTTTCTGTAATAAATTAAATATTTGATAAAAATGAAAATTGCAATTCTCGCCAAAAGCGTCTTTTAATAATAATTATTACTATTAAATTATAATAAAACACACAATGTCTTAAACATGAAGCATTGAGGAACTAGTATCAAATCAAAATCGGTAAAGTCAAAAATAAAAATAAATATTTTTTTAATATTTCTTACTAATTTATAAGTATTAAATTTAAGAACAAAAAAAATCGAGAATTTTTGTGTGATAAAACTTCAGAAGGAATCCACAACATTGTAACAGGAAATAAATGATTATAAACCTTTCTTATTTTTTTAAGAATTTAAATTTTGATAGTTTCTGAGTTTTCTAGATTTCCTAAAAATTACCTTTCCAAATCTATTTATTTCCATAAAAATCGAGCCAATTAGTTATTACATCCTATAAAATATGGATCCTAAAATGTTTAAATCCCGATCAATTTTTGACTTTTTTCAATTTTTGTTTTCCTGTTTTTGATGCTCCATTTTTATACCTACATTATAGATAATAAATATATACTTATATCATTTTTTTAAACTACATACCTAATTGTAAAAATTAAGTATAACTCTTGTATACAATCAATTTTATACATAATATTTTAATATTTATTAAATATTAACCGATTATATTTATAATTATTATGTTATAATATACTATATTATAGGTAGGTAATATATATTACATCAATATTATAGAATTCATCAATTTAAAGTTGTGTAATATTATAAATGTTTAGTTAATAACTCATACTCAGTATATGTAAATTAAACTTTGCAATCAGGGGCGAATGCAATAGGGGAATTTAGGTGGTTAAATCCACCTCCGAAATTCAAGAAAAATAAGGAAATTGACGACCTGACTTATTTCAAAATTTTTGGCAAATTTAAAGACTAACCCAAAAGGATAAGTATCGATCATTTGTCTATTAAAAAATTTTAATTAAAATTTTTTAAGCGGTTGTTGACTGTTATAAAATTACAAAATAGTAAAAATTGGTTTTAAAATGACTCTTAAGTTTTAAACTACTCTTTGAATCAAAATATTCAGAAAGTTATTAAAATATTCCTACCTGCTCAAAGATAATTAAAAATTAAAAACAATTACATTTTTATTATGCTTATATAAAATACACTAAATACTTCTATATTATGAATTTAAATTAATTGTGTTACTTAATTTACAAATATAAAATTTAATATTTTACAAAAAAACACCCACCAAAATTTTTCCTGTCTCATTCTAATTGTTTATTTTAAACGAATTATTGTGCAATCTGCTTAGTTATTATATGCGTTGCTCGGGAAAAGAAATTAATTTAAAAGTAAATCGTTAGGTACCTATCTGATTAATACGGTTATAATAATATATTATCGGTGAGTATAAGCAATAAATTCCAATAATTGTGAATAAAACAAAATTACAAAAAAAAGTCGTTAAATTTAAATCCTTTTTTTTTATAAATATAGCCCGATAAATAATATCATAATACCTACTATATTGGAATATATAGGGTATGTATAGGCTATATTATATAAGCAGTAATTACAATAATTATTTTACTTTTGAAAAATGGACATAGGCAGACGGATTTGAGAAGCCGTGATTGATTTAACTTTTAAGTATTGTAATGAAAACGATTTTCTCATTTCTTTCTTTTCATTATTATTATAATTTGATTGATTAAAGATGCAATTGTACCACCACAGTCTCCTACAATAACGGTCAGTTGCTGATTGATTATTATCGTCATAGCATTCAGTCGGTTTTCAGCTTCCATCGCCGTCTGGGTGGCGGACTCGATGACGTTATTTGAATTTACCAACATCAATGAATACACAATAAATAATATCTATAATATATCGACAATTTTTAAAACCATTGATTATTATTATTATTGTCAAAAATAAGGATTTCTATAATAAGAAAACAATCTTTTATCGCGGTATTTCTTTCCGGAGGCGTATTATTGTTTCGCGTAAATATAATTATTAATATTTATATAGTACTTATAAATCAATATATTAGTACATGATCGATTGACAACTAATAAATAATATTATAAGTATAGAGTAAATCGATTATTCTTTATAGTCGACCAAGGTCAGTAAACGACGGTATAGGTATCTATCATAATATTCATGGTTTGACCACAAATATTTTTGGCACACAAAACCGATTTGCTACAAATTATTTTTCCTTTTCCACGGCTAGCATTATATCACGCTTTAAGCAAGATAAATATATAAATATACCAATAAGTACCTTTCACGCAACCTATTTATAGGTAATGACTATACATAATAATAATTCTGAAAAAATTTGAGAGAGTAGAGCATATGACTTAAAATTAAGTAGGTACACAAATACACCTTTTGGTCAAATATTTATAGAAATAATACAAACACAATTACATTATATTTATACTTTAGTCCTAATTTTTACAATAATTCCATTAATCTAAATTTAAAAAAATTTATCATCCTAAAACAAAAAAAAAAATGCAAAAAAAATTGTAAAAGAATGGGCATTATTGGATACCTAGAATTAACTTTTACATTACATTATACGATAATATTATCGTTGTCTATGTATTTTACATATTAATATAAGTTATTAGTATGCTTTTTTAAATTTTTATTATATTACTTTCTAACGAATCTAAACTAATTATTATTATTAGTATTTCAATTAATTATGATTTACTAAATATCCTGAATTCAAGCTGTAACCATAAAATATACCTACTTATTGTAGGTACTTATATTACTCCCCGATTCCAACACAACTGGTAGAGAAATCGAAAAAAATTTAGGTATTTGTAAAATATATGTACTTACTAAATATATATCTTCAATTTTTATTAATATAAAAAAGTACAATATAGCAACTGGATGATTGTGACTCAAATTAAAATTTTTTTAAATTATGTACGAGTATAACTCTAATTTGTTATTTAAGAGTATAACAGCACATCTATTTTAAACTACGTATATTTAATTAATTACCAATTTTACACACAACATTTATTCAAATACAACCAAACTCGCCAAATATACATTAAACAGTTTTTTGAAAAACATACTAATCAAAATTTTTACTTTTATTTATTTTTTTATTATTTCAACTAAAATATCAAATTTTATTATGATATTAAGTATATGTAGATTTATATACATATATATATATATACATATAGGTATACCTATCTATATATTACGCAAGTACAATAAACTAAATATAATACTATTGAAAAAATATCATGATTAGTATTCTTAAACTTAAATTCGATAATAATTTAGTATACTATAATATGCCCGAATGTTAAAACTTAACCAACGGTTGATTAAGACTTTGGGATGTCCGATGAGTATATATATAGACTATACATTATAGATCATTATGTTTCTATCGTTTTAAAATCAATATGTTTTTATAATATACGAGTATTATAGGAACTCTACTATTACTATTTGCCTGGAAAAAATGGCGGAAATCATCGAAGCTTGAGGGGGGACATAGCCACTTGCTATAACGATAGCCAATTGTTCACTAAGTACTCTAAAAACGATTTGAAATTTTTTTTTATATGATATAGATACTAATTATATTATATATTAGAGAAATTTTAAAACTTAAAAAAAAACTTTGGTTTTCACAAATGTATTTGTACACTAATATTTATTTAGCGCAATAATTATTGTTTTACCATTTTATCCATACTACTCCAGTGACTAGTATGCAGAACCATGGCATAAGCAAAATCATAAGGATTCTAAAATGTATTTTTGCATGTGTTGTTGAATAAATGTAATTTTTCATAAATTGAATAAAATAGAGGAGAGGTGGTTAACCTGCCTGAACGTCCCTCTCGCTAGACACTGTATTTATCTACTATCTTGGGCCTCACAAATCTTCAAGATTACCCAGTCTATGTTTACAAATATACCTACTGTACCTATACTGTGGTTGTAATACATTATAATGATTCACAATTATGTCTACTATCCGATAAATCTATTACATAGATAATAAATATACTAATGAGACAATTTACAGTTGACAAAATAAAATAGGTATATTGATTGGTGACGATTGCACTTTATACATTTTATACTTTTTACTAATAATGTCACCAATACCTAGGCATATAGTATTTATATACATAGAATGACAAAGACCAAAGGGAACAGATTTTTAATAGTAACAAAAACACAAGTCAATTTTGGATCAAAATTCAGAATGAGTATCCCGCATTAACAGAAGAAGCATTTAAAAAGTTGATTCCTTTTTCAACTATACCTACATACTTATGCAAAACTGGTTTTTCTACGATGACTACTATTAAAAATAAATTAAGAAATCGGCTGGATAAATCACCAACCATGAGGATGAGTTTAACTAAATTTGTTGAACCAAGAATTAACAAAATAATTTCTAACCAACAACAGTAAAGGAGTCATTAAACTTAAAAAATATCTATGTATATATTATAATGTTAACTTTTTTTGTAAGCTATGTTTTAAATAAATGTATTATATCAGACTTTAAATTTTAGTATAATGAATTTATCGAGTAGGTACCTACTTATCGTTTTAATAATCATAATAATTTGTAACAACATTTTAATACTATCATAACAGAAGGGTCATTAAAAATCTTGGTGACCTTATAGAGGGTCATGGCCTCAAAAAGATTGAGAACCGCTGCATTAGAGTTGTGCTTCTCAAACTGTAGACCACGGCTTGTGGGGAGGGGGACATGAAATACTTGTATATATTTATTTTATTATATATATTTTCAAACGTATTTATCGAAAAAATAAGAAAAAAAAATCATAATTATTTTCACTTGTGAAAATTTAATGGCCGGTGATTCGTGGGTTAATGAATCATTAAATAATAATACAAATATTATTATTACATTAAAAGTTTATCGCGCTTTGGACTTTATCAACAATGACAATCTTATGCCAATTAAATATAAGATAGAAGTATCTAAACAGTTACAAGACCACAATTAAATTTTTTTGCACAGTAGCCTGTGTTTTGTTTTGCGTTAAATTGTTAAAAACCGAAAATGGAAAAATGGTTAAAAGGAAATGTAAAACCAAATACTTCTAATTTTTCTAGTTGTTAGGTACTAATTTATTTGTATTTTTGCATATTTACAGTGGCGTGTCCAGGGATGGGCTGGGTAGGCCCAGGCCCACCCACATTTTGGCCCAAAATGCACAATCGGAATTATTTTAAGATACGTATATTGATAAATATACGTTTTTATTTGTAATATTTAAAATAATTATTCATTTTCAGATAATTTGACAAAATGTTGATAAAATATTGTAAATTTCAACTAAACCTATACAGAATAAGTTTAATTTATCAAAAGCAAATTTTCATGTTAAAAAATACAAAATCCAAAACTTATTAGGAGTTTCATATTGTGTATAAGCTAGTTACGTACTGTATTATTTTCGAGTTGTGTGTGTGGTTTGTCTATTACAGCTTGATTCATCAATTGGGTATTAGTTCTATTTTCAAATATGTTAGAAGATTAAAGTTAGTAAAGTTTAAATGCTTTTTTAAGTTTATCTTTGCTTTTAAGACTTAATATATTTTGATCTTTCAATTATTTAATTTAATCAGATAAATGAATAATCACAAATTATATATTAAATATCCAAAAATAAAACAATATAAGACTTTCGTACAAAAAATGTCAAGATAATAATAATAAAAAATAGGTACTCAAACGCCTTACAGCCATTAATAAGGACCCGCTTTATATCATTGTTACCAATTACCATGAATAGTATACATCATTTTCATCCACTACGTATAGTAAGAATATTAGAAAGATGGGAAAAATGATTCTATATAATATAAGTTCTCTGAATATAACTCAGTGGCCGGTCCATTAAATTAGTTCTAGACACGCTACTGCATATTTAAAGTTTAAATTTACTATACATTTGTTTTCAATGCTATTAAAAAACGTAAGTATATATATTTACCATTTACTTAATTTGTATTTTTTTATTTTATTCAGTTATATAATATTAGCTGGTATCTAGTTAAATATTTTGAAAAATGTTATGGTAAATAAATATTCTTGACCTTAGGAAGCCATAACAATTTTGCATTAAATTTAGGGGGCCACATCACAAAAAAGTTTAAGAAATACTGCATTAGATCACCAATAGAAGGCCATGTCAAGTAATTAGTGATACTGTCGCACACTCTGCTACCCCAAAAAGTGAAATGGCCCTCTGGTATAAAATATAATAATAATTAAATTAATAATAAAAAAATAGTCAGTTAAATTTAATATTAATAAGAACTAATATAATTAATAAATGTTGATTAAACGAATAGTTATATAATTCTGTAAACCATATGAAATTTAATTATGTAAATTTAACATATTTTTATATTTATAAAAACTTAAGCCCAACCAAAACCTTTAAAAATATTATTTTATTTTTATTCAAATACTTCTTAGGTATTTGTAAAATTTTCAAATATTTTTTATTTTAGTATTTAAATACTATGCCATAGGATGCAGTGGCGGATCTAGAGGTCATCTAAAGGGAATGGGGGCAAAAAAACCTAATTTATATATTTTAAGAGAGTAACAGTATTAATTTTACTTATATTTTTTCAGTTATCAAGACTATATTTAAATATGTATATAGTGAAATTTAAAGGTGAATAGGTCAACGGTTCGCATACTTATATGCAATTTATACAAATGACCTTTTTTTTCCTTATTTAATGTTTTTTTTTTTTAAGTTAAGTTTTAAAAAATTATTCTTTGAGATGGGTGGGTGTATTATTTTGGATAGTTGAATCGGTTGACAAAATATATTTCGGCACCACTGCCTACAAAGGTACCTAAATGTAGGCTATCTTTTAATCTACCAATAATTAATTAGGTATAATTTAGTAAGCATTCTATAGATATAATTAAATTATATATATATAAAAACTATAAATATCATGTCAATATTGTACCTGCATACCGTTTTGTAAAATGTACATATCCAAACTAACAAAATATAATAAAGAATTTAAAAAAAATGTTTAATTCAATACTTTAATTTACCTCTTATATTATATATATATATTTATTTAAATGTATAATTAAACATTTTAGTTTAGAAAATGTTGGTTGACCATAATATACTAAATTTGTACATCATTAGTAAATTCAAAATTCCATACTAAAAGATGGAAAAATATAAAAAATAAATATATTATTTAATGATTCAGAAACATTATTTCATTATTTCTATATAATTAAATTAATAGGTATATCTTTTTTTTCTTTAGCAAACCTGTCAATAATATCATCCACACTTAAAATTATATCTTTATGGATATGCATAAGCGCTAGACCAGTTAAGCGTTCTTCTCCCGTTCGAGATCTTAACCATGTCTTCAATCTAATAAATTCAAAGCAAGCAAATAAAAAATTATTTAAAGTTTATAAATACCTATTAATATAGTACTTAATATCATAATTATGTATATATCATTGAAACTAATAAGATATAAATAAAAGTTACAGCCTTAAGCCCTTAAATCTACATAATTTGATTAGCTAAAAATGATAATTTGGAAAATTCTTTAGCTTTTTATTAATATATATTTAAACTCATCATCTTAACTATAAAATAAAAGAGTAAAATAAGCTAATCTGCGAAGGGTAGAAAAGCTTCTCTCAGCAGAAGCAACACTTATAGGCAATATGCATAGAATAATAAGTAAATTTCTCACTGTTGGATAAATATCAATATAGTATTCATCTAAAGCTATCATACTGTTGTTAGACATATTACTTGAAATTTTAAAGACGGTAACTATTTATTTTTATGTTCAAATTAATATAGTGGTCGGTGGCAGTATACGACGATAAGAAAAGATAAAAACTTTGAAAAGAAAATACGGTGGCGGCGGCTCAGCGAAGACCGATCACAATCCGCGCGCTCCTGAGGTCCTAATTTTGTGTTTTTATCCGTTCGGATCGGAAAAAAGGGACGTAAAAACGGACGTAGAATAATACGGACGATCATGGCGGTCATGGGGGGAAAACATTCATTGACGTTTTATTATATTAGTAGATTAAGAATAATATTACCATCTTGATAAAATGGCATTGATGTATTTTTCCAAATTTTTGGTGACATTTTGTAAATGCAGTAATACAAAAAATCACGGCCCTGAGAGGGGGGAGGGGTGATCGGCCTATTGCCCCTCTCAAATCTGCCTCTGATATGACACCATGCAATTTTTAAATGTTATGAAATATCTTGAACTAAATTGCTTCGACATCTAGGAGGGTCATTAGCCATACCAGAAATAAATTAGCAATGCTTTCAAGTTTAACACGTAGTGGTACTACTAATTGTAGTATCCCATCCGATGAATGAAATGTTTCCACCTCCCACGACCACCTTTTTATTATTAAAATCCGATAGGAATTATTGAAAAAATAAATAATTTTTTATATGATAGGTACCTACTACAGGAAATATTTATAGCAATGTAAGTATTTAACTGTTTTTTCCTTTTTTTATTATTATTTAACATCTAAAGTTTCGAACATAAATGTATACACCTTATATTGTGTTCGTCCATCGTATCGATACGTTATCATAGTTACTAGTACATACTATTATATATAGTGACGAGAGACATTATTGATTTGATAATTGATTGTCGTGACATTTTTTTATTCATATATAGTTACTAGTAAAACCGAAACCGGGAAATCTAACACATTCGAAAACATTGTTTTTCCTAATGCCTGTCCTACAATTCGTTTTGTTGGTTATAGATTTCTATACTCAAGTGTAGTAGGTTAAAAAAATTGTTTAAAAATGTTTTATGAAATTATAGTTTATTGTTTAAAACCCGGGAATTTAGCACGCTCGCAGGAGTGGGCTTTCCGGAGTTGTTTTTTAACTGTAACATAATCAAATAATTATTATTGTTGCGTAATAATAAATAATTCATGAAAACGGGACAAAGCATATTTCGAGAGATGCATGTTTCTGAAAAATTAACTTCTATACAAATGTAAACATTATAAAAAAATCTACATTGACCATTTTCGAATTGAATTATTAAAAGTCGAGTGAGTTATACAACTTGGGAGTTTCCCAGAATATTCCGTGTTTAAAAGAATTATAACTGAAATAACAATAACTTTAACGAAATTTGCCCATGTAATAATGTAGGAAATCTTAGGATCTTTAATTTCCTGTAGAAGTTGTCTTATGTTAAAACAATTCCGTTTCCTGCAACAGTGTATTACCCAAAGCATGTTTCGAGTGGCAGAATATGGTAGTATTGTATTTTCTATTGAAATTTTAAATAATTAAAAGCTATTTAGCTACATAATATAAATAAAATAAAACCCAAATCAACAAGTAGGTACTCGACTTATAAATATTGAAATATATACATATATAACTACTAGAAATGAGTAAAAATTTTATAACAATTTTTTAAAATGTTCGTATAAGAATGGCAAGCTGAATCATACAACGGATCAAGTGGCATAACAAATCAGATGCGTGTCCCCGAGTAGCAGGCTAAAATTGTATTCACTCCACATCCTTTCCGGAGTCTGAGATATTAGAGTTTCTTGTAGATAATAATATTAAGATTATTAGATAATATATAGCATGCATATCATGGAAAATAATAAATAATTTTGATTTTATGTGTATACTGCGGTAGGTACAGTATTGAAACTTGAATTGAACATTGAAAACTATTTAAATGTCCAGAAAATGGTAGGTAGGTACTTTATTGAAAATAAAATGTATTCATATAGTATTTGATAGGAAAAAATGCACAATACTATTATTATCCAATGGAAATTATAATAATATTAGAATATATTATACCGAATATAATATACATGGAAAATGTATATGACAAGAGTATAATATATTTCACATATACCCATACACGATAAGAAAATATAATTAAAAATAACAATATATATATACCTACAAACCCATAATATAGCGTTATGTGTATTTTATTGTATTATGACTTAATACGTATTAATAACGCATTTCTGCATTTCTGCAGCACCATTATAGTAGGTAGGTACCTACCTATTTTTTTTTATACTTATCCGTTCCTTTTTAACCGATTGCAAACAATGTATACGAGTTTAACCTCTGCATGTCTCGTGATAATTTAATAAACCGAGACGAAATAAAAATATGGGAAATAGAGGAAAAATTATATTCTCAAATTAGATAGATAAAAAAAAAAATGTCTACAATTCGTTAAATAATAGGTACCTATTGAGGTGCCTATATATATATATATATATATATAAACAGCTAATTTGTTTATGTTTTAACATGATATTTTAGGTTTATTTCGTTCGTTTTTTATTATAAATAAATTAGTATAAATATTTTTTAAACGTGTTCAATAACTTTTATTGTTCGTGAAATTTTTGTCAAATTCAGAATATATACTATATATGCTTACATTCTAATGAATTTTACCTACTCATAAACTATAAAAAGAACGTGCGCTATTTTTAAAATCGTATTTACACATTGTATTATTATGCAAATACAAAAAAAGATGCAACTTTCTCAACAAAAAAGTTGAGCCTGAAAGAGTTAATTGAGTTTATATCGACTCTTTAATAAATACTGCACATACATAAACAGAAAATATTAAAACATATTTCGTTAGAGAAATTCATATTAACCAGGAAATCGTTTATCGCAGACCATGGCCGTTGTTATCGCACACAACGGATGTGTTCGATGAATCATTTAGCCGTTCAAAATTTGCATTTCCGAGTTCGTTAAATATGTTATATTTCTTTCAGTCATATCGATATTTTAGACGAATGTCAATCCGTTAATATTTGTAGGAAAAATTTTTAAAAATCCGTGTTGGTGGTTATCTGTATAAAGGACAAAGGTTGTAGAAATAATAATATGATGGTTACTGAATGTATATAATATTATACTTATCATCTTTTGGAAGATTAAAATAGTTTTGTGCGTAATGTGTATAATATTCGTTCATAAAGTGCTTAAAAATATATGAAAATTAAACGAATAATAAAAAAAATTATTTAAAAAGATAATATTTTAGATAATAATATAAAATTTATAGTTAGGTGATAAAAATTGAAATTATAATACTTCAAGGTTATTCGAACCATATTTGAACTATTTCTATAATATTTCAAATATCTCGGCCAAAGAAGAAGAAATATTCTTCTTTGTCCATGTTCCCCTTAGTAATCCCTAATTACTTTTATTTACTTTTACTTTCCTTTTCCCTGCCTACCATTGATATAATATTATTAACATCCTTTATCTTTGTATTTAAATATCCATCCTTCTCTCAACATGCTCAAATCATCTCAGCCTAAATACTCTGTGTTTATCCAGCTATAGGTATATTACATATATTACTTTTTAATACTTATATATTCATATCTAATTTTACAAAACGTATCAATTCCACACATCCACACTCGTCCATTTTTACTATTTCTGTTCTCCTTTATTCAATACCCAACACCATTTTATAAAAATGTTTCTTTTGTCCTAAATATTGCCTTTTTTCATCACATATCATACCATTATATACATACATACCATATCATACATTTACATACCTCTCTCACTTCTCTTTACTTCGTCTAATTACACCTTATCCTATTCTTTACATTTTTTAGAATTTTTCCTCCTACATAACTGAACCTAATCACCTGAAGTTTTCGAGCAGATTTATGTCTTGACCTCCAAGTCAAACTTCATTAATATCCCTTAACAAACGGTATTTATATTATATATTATAGAGTTGATGTGTCATACATTTTATCTTCATTTGGCAGTTTTTGAAAAACATATTATCTGCAAAATCTATCATAATACCCTCTAGGCCTCTAATAAAGTTTCGAAATAAAAGTTTTAAAAAAAATGTCATCACATAACCATTAACTCTACTCAAAGCATAAAATAATTTGGGTAGTAATTTTATGTTTATGTAAACCCTTTTGTTTTTTCAGATAAATAAATTAGCTCGATTAGTATCCAGAAATACTGTTCAAACTAAACTAAAAAGTGTGCGTGTTGGTAACTGTTAAACATATAAGTATTTTCCGAATGACCTTTTACAGTTTTATTTTAAAGTAAATACTGATGTCTACTGCATAATTCTTCTTTAATTTAAATTTTTAATATACAAATTCTAAGTTATTAACCCTTTTTAACCTAATTAAAATATATATAGATATATTAAGACAGATATATTTTTAATAGGTACAGTTTGTTGTCTACGCGTAAGATAGATACAAGCAAATTAAAAAATTCTCAATGGTATAAAAATATTATACACTGAATAGAACTACAGTACAATTGTATTTTGTGATAACTATAATACATATTATTATCTTTATGGAAATAAATAAAATAAATTTACATGTTATTTTTAGAGTGGACTCAATTGATGATGGTCACAAAATAGAGTTCAGACACTTTAAAAGTCCATAACCGTGGGACATTCTATTTGAGTAATTAATTAAGATTATGGTTAAAATTATTTATGATATAATATAGTATATACGATTTATAAATGTAAATAACACATTGTTAAAAATAAAACGAAAAAGTATAGACAAAAACAGCGTCTGAAAAAGTAGG
Organism: Pemphigus obesinymphae; assembly: GCA_025469235.1. Lineage (NCBI taxonomy): Eukaryota > Metazoa > Arthropoda > Insecta > Hemiptera > Aphididae > Pemphigus > Pemphigus obesinymphae. Next base: position 2,466 of record JAIPRL010008277.1, on the reverse strand, counting down.
CATTCTGTACATGCTTCGTCGATAACAATAGCGATAATTGTGTTCCCTTTGAAATTACATATTACTTAATAGATACTTCAATGTGAATTGGATCTTAATAGTCTATATATTATAAGCAATAAGCATTCTCGACAAACCAAATATTTATTTTTAATTTTTAATGGATATTTCACTCGTAGATTTTAACTGGCAGTGTAGAACAAATGTATGTTAATATGATTTTAATCTATAGAAAATCATAGAAAGTGGAAGACCAACGAAAATAATATTGATTTTAGAGACTAAATTCGTGAATTTTTAAAGACAATACATTAATTAGTGATACGGTGTATACGGTGTATACGGTCGTAACATGGCGTATACTCTCTTTAGTGTTTTCTGTTTTTACTTTTGAAAGTTTCAATGCTACGATTTATGTAAGTTTTTTTATACTTTTTCAATAATATTTATGTTACGTACCTATATTATTATTATATTATTCATATATCATAAAATTAATAATAATATGTAATTAAATAATTGCTTAATATACAACAAATCATTATATTATACTATGGATATGAATCATAATGTACACCTACATTATACATGCATAAAAATCAAGCTTGAAAATTTTATAAAAATTACTGAAAAATGGTCAACAAGTAAAGTTATGATATTTCAACCATGTATATACTACCTATAAAAAATAATTATTATAAATTTCAACTTTCTGGCATTATAACTTTCCAATTTATAACACTTTTCAGTAAGTTTCCCTTACATTTAAGAAAACGACTGGAAAAATTGAAAAATTACCTATTTAAATTTTAATGTACCAACTAGAATGAAAATTTAATCAAATAATCTCTTTGCCCCAAAACGCTTATTCGATTCCTTCTATCCAAAAGATGCTCGCAGGAATATAATACAATTGTAAAATTAAATGTTTCTTCATTTCGCTTAGAATAAAAAATGTAGAAAAAAATTTAGAAAGTTGAAAGTTAAAAGTTGTAAGTTTGAAACTTAGATTGAATGATTTTCGAGCGAAGTGAGAAAAATATTTTTGGGACCTACATTTTTTTTTAGAAAATATACCACTGCGTATATAGTCAATACACATTAAAAATGCTGTCGGTATTCTGGTATTAGAAGTTGACCTATAGTCCCTTTGATCCTCTGAAAGGGTATTATTATTAGGGAAGCACCATTATTAAAGGGGAATAGTAAGTTCCTACACGAGAGTAGCAGGTAAACAATTACATACCTACGTTAGTTCCTACAAATGGAATATGTTAATTCCTACACGAATATAAAAAGTTACGTATGTTAGTTCCTACACGATAGAAACAGGCACATGTTATGTAAGTTTCTACACGGCGGAAAAAGTATATAGTATACAAAATAATCAAAATATATACGGTGGAAAACCTGGCACTTAATAGAGTATGACGATAGCTTATTGATAAACCTGACATCTAAATTCGAATTTTTAACACACAACATATTTACGACTTTTCAGTACTGATAAAAATACAGAAAACTTTATTTTAGTTTGATAATCTTAACTATACACAGAATATTGTACGTCGAGTAATTTCTCTTAACAGTTATGTTAGTATTGTTCGAGAAATCCGTGTGTCCACACATATCCGTGTATACTCAGCATATATACCATATACAAAGTCACAATGAGCGAAAATGTATCATTTATGTTCAGTGAAAAATGCGAACAACTAGGTAGGTACTAGTTTTAAATGATTTTAAATTTTTTAAACATCATACATCTAAAAAAAATGAAAACACGTGGCGTTGTATTATAAATAAGTGTAGTGCAAAAGTTTATACTGTGGGTCAAAATGCCCAATTAATAAATACAGATAAATCATTTTTCGACCACAGCCATGCAAGTGATGACACTTTAAAACAAATTAGTAATTCTTGCAAAAGAAAAACTGTAGACTCTATAGTTGAAAAACCATCAAAAATAATACGAAAAGAAGTATCTAAATATTCTAATGAAGGAGATTTGATGTCACCCGATCTAAAACTTATAGCAAGAAATATTCACAATGCAAGGATGCATTGTTATCACAAACTGCCAACATCAAGAAAAGAAGTTCATGAAAAATTGAGTTTATTAGACATAAAAACAAATAGAGGTGAGTTATTTCTTTATGACAACGATGCGCTAAATGAAATAGTTATTTTTTCATGTAAAACAAACATAGATTTTTTAAAAGATTTAGATATTTTGTACATGGATGGTACTTTTAACTATAGTGATAAATATTATACACGCAATTATACACGATTCATGGCATTCAAAATGGAGTATATATTCCGTTAATGTTTTGTTTATTACCAAATAAAGAAAAAAAGACATACATTACATTACTGAACAAAATTAAAATAACTGGAGTAATACCTAAAAAAATTATTTTAGATTTTGAAATAACAATGCATCAAGCAGTTTTTGAAATTTTT
>JAIPRL010008276.1:0-20711 GCA_025469235.1 Pemphigus obesinymphae | reverse complement strand
ATTGATTAAATTAAAAATGTTTTTATTTTATCATTTGGTTGAAGTCTGGTTATTATAATATCTGAAATACTGGAAAACCCCTAATTATTTTTCACCACATCGCACATGGTTCTAATAATGTATAATTATTAATAATACTATTATTAATAAAATATTTAAATATAATTCATTATTATTAGTATATATATATTCAATATTATATTAAATTATAATATAATTTTCTTAAAACTATTTTATTATGTTAGATACTGCTTTTTTATGGGGAGTAGCAGTCTGAAAGACTTTCTTGACGGGCCACCACTGATGTAACTGTTACTTCAACAGTTCATTCTCTTTTATCTTTAGATTTTAATTATCATCTGGCCTTAGATATATAATTTCCTGTTTTGTCATTTAATTATTTAGAATTTAGAATTTTTAGAAGTTTATCAATTTTGACCATAATGTAATAAGGTCACATTTTTCTATAATGGATTGGAATGGTGTTTTTAAAAATATGTATATAAATAAAGCAGTTGATAAATTATATGCTAATATTTTTAATATCATTGATTTAAATTGTCCCAAGAAACATCTTTACTTGCGAAAATTTCCAGTATGAATTAGTACTTCAATAAAACAGTTAATTTTCTCAAAAAGATTGTTCATAAAATTTACAAACAATTTCCAAGTAGTTATAACTACAATATATTTTTAAAATTACGTGTACAATTTAAAATACAAAATAAAATTTATTATACTAATTACATTAACAAAGTTCAAAATATTGAATCAATAAACTCTACATATTATATATTATACATATATGATTTAATACGAGTTCTAAAAAATTATAGACCTGTATCTATTATTTAAATCATTCTTAAAATGTTATAAAGTATTATTCTATAACATTATTATAGAGGAACAACATGGTTTTTTCTCTGGAAAATCTTTTACTACTAATCTCTTAATTTTCTAAATATATTTAAGATGCGTTCAATGCAGGGTTCAATATCAGGTCGATATGCTGACTTTTCAAAGGCTTTTGATAAAATCGATCACAATACATGTATACATAATTATGTAATTTAGGTTTTTATAATTCATTTTACTCATATTTACTGTCTTTTCTGACAAACAGAAAGCAATATGTAAAAATTGAAAACTATAGCTCTTATGTTTATAATGTTAGTTCAGGGATTCCTCAAGGGTGTTTCACTTAGTTACATTTTTATTTAATTAATTTATTAATGCTATTAAGGTTATTAAATCTAGTTGCTTACTTTTTTCTGAGGATTTAAAATTATTTAGAACAATTGATTCTTCAAGTGATTCTATATTAAATCAAAATTACCTAGATAGTTGGTATGATATTAATAATATATTTTATATAGTATCAAAATATATAATTATGAAATATTTAAAAAATTTACCACTTAATCCTATAAATACTATTTAAATGGTATTGAACTAGCTAGAGTTTATGGTATAAAGACTTAGGAATACATTTTAATTCATCTCTTCTATTCAATCAGCATTATACTTATATGCTCAACAAAGCTTCTTCATGTTAGGTTTTATTAATAGAAGTGATGGTATAAATTTTAATAATCTATACGTTCATAAATCTCTATATTGTTCATTTGTTCGATCAGGATTTGATTACAAGACTACAACTTAATAATTTGGTCTCCATATACTTTCGGTCTGACTCAAGCTATTGAAGAAATTTAAACCCGCTTTTTACGGATGATACATTTTATGTGTGAACTCCATCATCAACAAAATAAAAAACCACTATTTTATCGTTTTTTGAATTTCGAAACATTGGAGATAAGAAAAATTAGATTTGATCTTTGCTTTATTTATAAATTATTAAATAATATTATATACTGCCCCGAATTTTTATCTCATCTAAATTTCTTAGTTCCTGTTTGTCTAACTAGACAATTAAATACATTTTAAGTGTCATTCCATTAATATTACATAATTTATCTACCTTCTTTAAGCTGACGCTTGTAGTGAAGACAGACAGTTGAATATATAGATTATTAATATTTTAGATTTAACACTTCATAATTTTAAAAATAACAGACTTTCTTAGTATACAGTTAAAAATAAATTAAATTAGAAAAAAACACAAAAGATTATTGTTATTATATAGATACTTTAGGTTTTATAGATAACAATATACATTATACATTATTAAGTATTAAGTATTAAATATATGATGAAAATATCCATTCAAGTATAAGTTTTTTAACATTTAAACTCTTATTTACATAAATATTTTATTTTGAAATTAATGGTATAGAATTATAATAGGTCGGTGCAAGATAGTCCACAAATTTTTTACATAAGGATTACTTAAAATAAATAACTTTGGCATTAAAGGCTAACTGTTTTCTTTTTCAATATTACAATTTACCCAGTAATTTACATTTTTTATAAGCCACAATATAGCTATTTTCTTAAATAGTAATTTGACAGGTAGCACATTAAATGTCTTAAAATGTTTTTTTGAAAAGCTTTCTAACATACCCTTTCTCAGAAAAATGCGTACAATTTGTTTTTGTTGGTTTATTAAACGATATAAAGCAATATCATTCAGGCCTCCCCATACTAGTAATCCATATTGAAAAATAGCTTGATAGATGGATAAATACACTATACGCAGGATATGAATAGGAATTACATGACGTAAATTATAGAAACTAGAGGTTAAAATTCGTAGTTTCATAACTAGGTTATTACCATGTAAATTCCTGCACAAGTTTTTATCAAAAATTAAACCTAGATATCTGACACATGAAACTCTTGATATGTTTTGACACTGCATAGTTTTACATGGGATATTATTTTCACAAAAATGAAGAGATGTAAATTCATCTAAGAGCTTATTTGAATTATAAATCGTGAAACACATGAACATAGTTTTTTTTATAATTTACCGTCAACTTCTTATAATTAAGATATTCTATAACTTTTTTTTATTTCAAAAATTGCCATTTTTTTTACATTATCCCAGGAATCATCAGAAAAAATTAAACAGGTATCATCTGCATAAGTTATTATTTTTCCATCAATTTTCAGGTTACATAAACTATTTAAGTACAGAATAAACAAATGTGGTCCTAGAACACTACCTTGCGGTACTCCGCAGTTTAATGTCAATGGATTACTAAAAACACCGTTTATTTTGACTACTAGGCTTCTGTTAGTCAAATAACTATTGAATCACTTTAAACTCACTTTTTTAATACCGAAATCTGGTAAGATTTTCATAAGTTCAGCGTGGTTCACCGTGTCAAAAGCTTTTGCAAGATCCAAAAAAATCGCTAAGGGTTTTTTTTCCATAATCAAGGGCCTTGTTAATATATTTTGTTGTACTATATAAAACGTCTTCAGTTCCCAGATTTGGCCTAAAACCAAACTGATTATTAGATAGCAATTAATTTTTTTCCAAGTAGGTAATTACCCTAGTTTTAACATTTTTTTCTAAAACTTTTGAGAAATTGCTTATCATAGATATTGGTCTATAGTTATTATTATTTAATTTATTTCCTATTTTGAAAAGTGGCTTAACAATTGCTAGTTTCCATATTTCAGGGAAAATACAATTTTTTAAGCTTAAATTATAAATGTAAGTTAAAGGATCTATTATATTTTCTATTACATGTTTAAAATTTTTTGTCGTAAATCCATCAAAACCCGCCGCATTGTCTTCTTTAAGATTCAATATAATGTAGACAATCTCTGATTTTTCATTCTTAGTACTGAAATAGTTTTCAAAAGAAACATTTGGAAAAAGGGCTTCATGTTTTATAGTAGTTGAGTCAATTACCTGGGAAAGATTCCAACCAAAACTAATAAAAAAATTATTAAAAGCATTTGATACTATGTGAGGATTTATATTTATTTGAACAATATTATTATTGATTCTAATTGCTTTAATTTCATTTTTTACAGATTTTTTGTTTCTGTCTTAACATTTCTCTAACCTTCTATGTTAATTTGGGGCTATATGAGACATCTGTAAATTTTTTTTTATAAAATTCAATTTTTGACGTTCTTAGAATTCTCGTAAAGTTTTTTTTGTATTTATTATAGTGGGAGGTTAGATTAATATTATTTAGGTGTTTTTTAACAGCTTTAGATAGTTCATTTTTATAACGTAACGAAGTAAACTAGGAGTCATCCATTCTTTGAGACATTTAGATTTAGAATTTATGTTGATAAAGGTGGTTGAGTGTACAATAATATTGTGTATTTTATCAGTGAATAAACCAACACAGGTATTTAAATCAGTAATATTATACACTTCCTTCCATAATTCTTTTTCTAATAATTCTTTTATTTTAATATAGTCGATTGGTTTTAGTGTATTTTCCGTCTTAACTATTTTATTTACAATTTCAATATTTACTACAATATAAAAATGGTCTGTTATACATATTTGAATAACTCCAGCCATTATTTTCTTGTTTTATTTCTTTACCTCTTTAATAAAAATATGGTCGAGACAAGAGTGTTTATAACCTATTGTTGTTCTCGTAAATACGTTTATAAATGACCTAAAATCATGGTCAGAAAGCATATCTAGATACTCATGATTAGTACCATCAACACCTATAATATTTTAATTTATATCACCAATTATTACAACAAACCCGTTTTCATAATTTTCTTTTAAAATAATATCATTTAAACTAGTAAAAAATTCGTGTCTATCACTAGCAGGTGACCTATAAATACATAAAATACTTATTGACAAATTATTTAAAATAAGTTGGACTTTTACAATATTCGCTTCTAATATAATCATACTCAAAAAAATCTAATTGTAAATGTTCGTTTTCAAAAATCATAACTCCATCGTTTTGATTTCTTTTAAATTTTGAGTAATATAAATTATAACCAGAATAATATTTATTCTTATACATTAATATTGAATATTTTAATATATCTATATCTATATTATGTTTTTAAATATAAGTATTGTGACAGCTGTTTAAAATAATAGTATGTACTAGTAGTAATTTAGTAGTGACTTTCTATTATATATTATTCTTATATTTTAGTCAAAACTGTACACTCAAAATCTGTAACACTATTTTTGTTAATGGGCACAGTCCGTCTAAATAAATAAATAAAAATAGTTTGAATAAAATTACTCAAAATAGTGCGTTTAATTTTTTTATTAAATACAAACAATATATAATATGTAAACATGTATACTATACTAATTGTATTTATATCATATAATAATGGTTATTTTTCGTTATTTATTACATATATTATATTAACGTTGTATTGACATTTTGACAAATATTGCGTACGCTACTGCTGCTTTCACCAATTATAATGTAGACACATATTACCTGAAAAATTTGGGACCCAATGAGAAATTTATAGTTTTGTAATATAATCGAATAAATGTATTTGAACTTTTAATAAAATTATTTAAATACCTTTTTTGGATTCAAAAACGTATTCAGAATGAATTTTTTAAAAATATTTTTATTCTTTTATTCAAATAATTTTTCTGATATATAATTAAAAACCATTTTTTTTATTAAATTATTCGATATACTTTCGAAGTATTCAAAAAGATATTCTAAATATATTTTTTGGAAAAAATTTGAATACCTTTTTAGATATTTTTTTCGAATACGTATTCGGAATACTTAATAATAGTATTCATTACAAAACTGGAAATGAATAATTAGGTCTGTTGGTCTTGTCACTAATTTTTTACATTTAATCTTTTAACTGTCACTTAAACATTTTATTTACGAAATTTATGGATAATATGACTTTAGATGATAAAAAACCCATCGAGATGACTATTGAGCTGATCGAATTTAAGTATTAATATTTATTATGAACATGATGAAATTTGTGAAGAACCTCTAAATGTCCTCTAAATTTTTATATTTTATGATCTTATTGTTACCTCGAAAGACAGATGCTAGAGTAAGATAGAGGCGGCGCAGCGTTAGTATACAAACTTGAAGATTTTATACTGCTTCTTTAGAAGTGTTACAGCTTTTAAAGATTAAAAACATTAAACACATATTTATAATACAATGTACAATAATTATATAAAATAACTCTTACATTTTTAAATAATTCCATGTTCTGTGAATATACCTATATTAATATACTAATTACTATTTTACTATATCTATGTGTAGGTACTGTATACAGTCTATGGTTCTATATTAATAAAGTAATAAGTACTTTTATAATTCATGTAATAAGTTAATGTAACTAAAGTACACACAAGTGGGTAAATTTGGTGTCGAATAATAAAAAAAATGTATTCAAACATGAAGAAAAGTGAATTCACTACCTATGTTTTGCAATTTATAATTTTTAGTATTTAAGTTCTTAATCTCCTTCGCTCTCTTTTTCTCTATCTCTTTTCTAAATAAGGGGGTAATTTTTGTAAAAAAATTTTAAACAGTAGGTACCTATATGTGTTGAATGATAATAAAAAAAATAATTTCCAACATAGCTAATATTAGAACCTTAAATTCAGAATTTAACATTATTTAGTTAGGTTATTTAGAATATTAAATATTTATTTTTTGAAATATTATTACTGGTTCTACAACATATTAAAAAACTCAGCATATTGAATTAATAAAAATCAACAGAAACAAAAATCAAAAGAATAAATATTTTGAAATTATAACAGAATAGACAAGAGACGTCATAACGGCGGTTTCTTATTCAGTGCAATTATCAATCTATAGAATATATATAATGTGATCTAATGGAAAAGTAATGCGTAATGCTTCTTGGCAAGGGTTTTCCGACTAATCGTGTTGAGCTTCAAATTACTTTTACAGTCGATATAGAGAACGCCGCCTCTATAATACTCTATGACTTATTGTCACCTGTAATCGAAAATTGTTGTCTCTAAATTTCGGAATAAAAGGTTTTAGGGAAAATAAAACAGATGTAAAAATATGTGATAATTTGATAGCATTCATCTGATTATTGATAGGTCAAATTGTCACATTAAAAATTGTATGAGAGTTTTAAATGTCGTTAAATTTTTTATACACTATTTATATGTCCTATCAATTATCTAATTATCACTTTGTTGAACCAATTAGTATACTACTGAAAAAAACTTGGGACTTTAATTAATGTATTATAAAAAAAAAAATTGAGGTAACATTATTACTATGTTTACATGCACTCGTTAATCCTCATTAACTTAATGCGCATTAGTGTTCGAGTTAATATGCATCTAAATAATAAAAATATTTCAAATAGAAAACGCGAAAAATGTGTAGGAAAATTAGACTAACTATGATAACTGATAAGTACCTAATAATTAATACTAGTACTTTAAGTACAATGCGCATTAACAACGTTTTATATGCACCCAACTCCCGGATTAAGTTAATGCACATTAACGACTGCATGTAAATGTTGTAAATGTAACATAATGTTACTATTTATAATTACCACTAGTGTCTGGGACTGAGTTCGGACGATCCGGAGTTATGTATATCTCCAAGTTGACTCCAGAGGCTTAATTCTGGAATAGAAATATAATATTACGATTTATGTAGCCAATTTAGCCTGATTTAAATACTGGAATGAAATAATAAATGTAAATTTTTTTCCATACCATAGACATCAACTGGTGGAAGTGAGGGGGTGACTGTATATTTCAGGTATACTACAGGTACTTATAGGTATAACTTAAAGGGAAAATGTTACCTCGATATTTTGTAAATTACAGTTTTAAACTAATATTATTTAACTTGTATTTATTGCAATTATTAGGTTTCGAATTTGTTAGGATCTATTTCAAATACCTAAGTCGAAACTTGTTTTGAGTGAAGTTCGATATAATATTATTTAATAATATTTTCTGATTCATAAATATTTTTTGTAGTTTTTATTTGCCATTCAGAAAACTATAAGAAAAATCGAAAAGGTAATCTGTTTACAGTACCAACTAAAATAAACTTTCTATGTCTGAAAGCTAAAACTTATAGTAAAACTTGACTTCTATTCTAATATATGTATATTTAAATAATACAAATTAAAAACGAAATTTTAAATATGTTTTATAAATTACCGAACATTTCTTAGAAGTTATAAACATTTTATCACATTCATGTATTTTTACAGTAAATATTTAGTGCAAATAAAATCATGAAATTATTATTTTTTAGTTTATAACAATAAATTTATGGTTATTTTCTGAAGCTTTCCTTTATGCTAGAAAATCACTAGGAAAAATTGAAAAATAATTCTATAGTCTAAAGAACCACCCAGAATGATTGTGTTAACTGCTATTAAAAAAAATATTTTACTCCATATTCCTAATCGTATTTGTCTAAAAATGTTATCCAAACTTTTACCCAAAAAGTAGTTTTCAGAAAAAGAAAATACGTCATTGTAAAAGCAAGAGATCACTCGCTCCTTTGAGAATTAAAAACTCACAAATGTTTTTTTTTTAATTACTCATATATATTTTTAATTTACATATACGTATCTAAAAGTTGTTTATTTATATTTTTGCTAAATTTTGTGTTTATACAATTTCGAGAAATCATGTAGGTATACTGAATTAGAGATGTGGAATTACCAGTAAACATTTTTCGGTAAATTTACGTAAACTTCGGTAATTAATTTTTCATGTTATTTTATAACCTCATTAATAATTGTTTTTAACAATAATTCAATAATTTAAAATGTTTAACATTAAAGAAATTTCAAGTTGTTTTTCATCATTTTTGCTCCTGAAATTCTTCACAGGAAAAGATCATAAACATTAATTTAATTATTATTCATTATATTATACATTTCACTAGGTTAAATAAAAGTTATTAAACTAGTAAAAATAATTAAAATTAATTTTAGGTACGATAAAAAATATTTACCGGATAAAAAACATGGATAAAATTTACGTAAATTTACCAACTTAACTAGATATTTATTTTTGATTAAGTATACACTATATATAGACTGTAAAGATAATATAAAACTAAGGAAGTTGTTTAAGTTAAAGTGTAGTCAGTATTTTTTGTGAGTGGTGAAGGGAGAGGGGAGTTGATAAAAATAAACCTTGATACTTACAAATTCCCAAGTTACGCCTATGGTCAATACAATATATAATAATTATTCTCATAAGATTGTATGCGATTTCATTGCTATTGTATTTACATAGGTACTAAATACATACTAAATACAGACATAATTCGATGGCTTCTTACCCAAACACAGTAAAGATAATATACATATTTTTCAGAAAAAGCTGACTTAGTTTTTCAAAAATGTACGATAATTTAATATAATATAATAGATTATAATATTATATGTATAACGGATAATGTTAAATAAAAAGTTAAAATGTGCATTATGTTAATTTGTTTATGATGATCATTGGTGTAATTTGGGATTTTTAATTTGAAGGAGGAGGCGAGAGTATTTTTTTTGCAAATCTCTTATTTTGTTTATTAATGTTTTCAGGGAAATATTTCATCGGCATTTTATCTGTCGGTACATTCCCTTTAAATATTTTTTCGGGATGGTACTACTAGTTCGTGTTTGACATAAAAATATAGTTCGATTTAAGTTCGATTTAAACTTCATACTTCGATTTGACATCTAAATGTTGAGTTCAAACCGCCTCTATATTATACAGACAAAACTCTTGGTAATACAATTTATTAATATTTTTTATATTTTTTAGAGATTACAATTCGAGAAGGAGTTCCTTTTAATAGAAAGTTGATTTTAGTTGATACATTAAAGAGTAATTTTTCAATTTTCCTAGTACCTAGTTTCTACTGTTTCTAATCAAATATAATATATAGCATAAATAAATATATAAATTATATAAAAATATAAATATATATATATAGCATTATATAAAATATTACAAATTGTATTATTTGTGTACTCTTTTCGAGTTTTATCAGAGGAGGACAGCCATCCCTCTTGTCCCACAGTTTACACTTATGATGATGATTGTTTTAGATTTTAACAGAATATCATACATAATATTATTCACATGGATAATGTTACAAATTAGAATATATAATCAAAATCACATTCAGAACCTACATAATATAATTATTACGTTTAGGACCATTGCAAATATGATATAAAATGATAAAAAAAAAGTAGAAATAATCATATATTATAGTTACAAGTTATATATTTTTTTTATTTATAAACTATATTACATTAGAGTTTTCGGGTAGTGTCGTGGACAGTGGTGCTTGTAGGAGTCGAATTTTTTTCTGGAGGGAATGGATGTACTAATCAATTATTAAAATTTTCCCACAAATTATAGATTTTAAAATCATTTATTAGATACAACTTTATATACAACTAATATATATATATATATAACTCAATATAAAACTTTCATGACTTTTTTGGGAGGAATTTTCCCATTTCCCTCACCCCTGGGATTCGACCCTGGTTGGGGATATAACCGAAAATAGGACACGGATACTTGCATAAATCATATAATATAGGTGCAGAATTCCCAATAAGGATTTATTTGTTGTAATATTTTTTCTAAATAAATAAAAATTGAAAAATTTTATGGTTTTGAATAAAGAATTAGTTAAATATTGAATTTGCTAATATAAATGTATAGACACAAACGATTGCAACAATCGTTAGTTAAATTAGTTATAAAATGTTCCACAATATGGGATAGGACACTGTAACGGTGGCTAATGTAATGCACCTAAATATAATAATAATTATAAAGAAAAGAAAAATGTACTATACAAAATGAAAATATATAATATAGATACTTTTATCAACAGGTGCATCGCATATTGGCACATCAGAATGGTCATTTTCCACTAATAGTGATGTTATAAACTTCTTGGCGTGTTTCAATGCTTGATCGAAAAATCTGAAATATTTATTTTATGTTATATTTAGAATGAATCTAATATTTTCATTCATATGTTAATGTTAATGTAATTCATATACGGGGTAGAATGTCTTAGAACCATTTTTTTTTTATACTAACCTCGAACTATACACTTCACCCTTCATTTTTCGTAATTCTTCTTTTGCAATTTTTTCACTTTGTTCTATTTCATTCTTTTGTGCTGTTAATATTTTGTTATCATTTTTAATCTTTGTAATACATTTGTTTTTATATCTACAAATAAAAATGTTATTATTTTATTATCAAGTTTTTTAAATGCTATTTACTAATATCAAATATATTGCATACTACCCAAAATACCCGACTCCGCCCGTTATTTTAACATCTATTAACATAGGTACGTTATGACAAATAATATTGTTATTCTTACTATTATTCAGAAGTATTTATTTTAAAAAGACTAAGAAATATAAATATTTTTTTCATTATATAATTTTTATTTCTATCTTTAAATAGGTACGTTATAACAGTTAACGCTATGAAATGTTTAAAATCATTTCTTAGAGATACGTCTTATATTATACGGGATTTCCTGTATTTAAAACAAAAGTCCCGGTGTTCCGACAATGTATTGAAAATGTCACTTTTCTTGTATTTTTGAGAACCCGTTTCGTTGGTTTCTTATAAATTTATAAATTTGAAAATGTGTGATTAAAATTATCTTTATTTATTTGTATAATTCAAACATGAAAATAAGAATATCTTTAATTGTTAATTAAAATGTGTTAAGTATTGCCTATATTTTTATTATTTCAAAAGAAAAGTAATTTCAAAATAATTGTAGTTATTGAACAAAGTGAGGAATATACTTATTGGTTTTATATTATGTATTTTATAGTTTTTGAATTTTGGGTGGAACGAATTTTCTAGTTTGTACTTCAAAGTTTTACTTTTACAAGAATAATATTTCTATTTCCTATGTAGTTTTACTTGTAAAGAATAAACTTAGAGGGGAGAAGTGGAAAGTTGCACAATAACAAAAATCAATTTTTAGATCGATGTATGACCAGCTTTCGTACAACCTGTACACGGCAAACGTTTTATTTTTATAATAATCAATATCTAAAAAACAATTTTGAGTTTTATTCTGTTATAATTTTATGTGTTGTATTAATTTAATAAAATAATTTAAAAGTTTTATAAATATGTACCATTTAAAAAAAAAATCTGGAATCCTTATTGTTACTTTTTTCAGGCCATAAACGTATTTAAGAGCAAGATTGTTCCACGTACATTTTGTTTCTATAAAATATTTTGTTCCTATTTGGAATTTTTGGTTCCCAATTTGTATAATTTGTTTCTTTTTATATTTTCCACCAAAAAAAGCTCATAATTTTTTCCTTTTCGACAAAAATTGAAAAGAAACAAATGTGTCTAAAAGGAACAAAATATTACACTTGCATTTTCTGTTCTCATGAGGAATTTTGTTCTCAATTATACACATTTTATTCTAAAATGTCTCATAGGAACAAAAAATTGAAGTGTGATATCTTGTTCCTTTTTATTTTTTTCGTAAATACACAATTTATCTTAAAATAGAAATAAAATGTCTCACGAGAACAAAAATTCAAGTGTGATATTTTGTTCCTTTTTATTTTTTAGAAAATTCACAATTTATCTTAAAATAAAAACAAGATTTCTCATAGAAACAAAATATCAGTGTGATATTATGTTCCTTTAACATTTTTTTTTTCAGAAAGAAACAAATTATCCATAAAAAAAGAAACAAATCGTACATGGAATGAAAATCCCAATCTCGATCCCGGATTTAAGTAGGCAATTTATTATATATATATAGGCACTTTTATATTTTAGGAAAATCAAATAAAAAATTTTTACTCATTTTTATACCTATGTGAAAAAGATTTTTACTGATTAGATAATTCCTATCACGCCAACAGATTTTTTTCAAAATGTTACTTTAACCTGTCCTGAAGAGCAAATAACATGTATGGACAATTTAATGTCGTTCGGTTGAATTATTTGTATTTCTATTCCGAACAAACAAATAAACAAACTTTCGAAAATATATATAAGATTTGCCATAATAATTAATACAAATATAAAATATATACGTTAAATCATTCTTTTGACGAGAAAGTACGTCGATTTTCTTTTGTGCATTATTCAAGTGCTGCATATAATTCGTTGTGTTCGTTACAGATTTTTTCATTAGATCTTCTAATTTTCTTGCTTGTTCATTGGTTTTTATTTTTTGCTTGTTCATGATTATTTCATGTCCAAAAACTCGATCTTGAAGCTGAAATATTATATTTAATATCATGTTACTTACAGATATACTGATATACCTACTATATTTTGTCTATATATTATTACACTAATACAAAAACTATGGGTAGAGATAAGATTTTTAGTTTTTTTAAAGTTTAATACACGATATGATAAAATATTAATATTAACATGCGCTACCTAATAAAATCTTAAAATATTATCTTGATATTAAAGAAAACATGTCAAATATACCAAAAATATGCGTAGATATCATTATCAAACTATTCTATAACCTTTGAAAGTTACACTAAATATTCATAATATGATACTTATTGAAGATTTTGAGTTTAACAAATCTATGACTTACAATGATATATTTTTTTAATGCTGTGTTGGCATTCATAATTTTTTTAGGACGAGAAAAGTTAATGAAATTACCTATTAACTAGATAATGTTAAGTTTATAACAATAGTTTTTTTAATAATTACAAATTAAAAGTTAAAACCAGATTTTAGTTTACTTAATTCAGTTAATTTAAAGTTAATTTTTTTTATCTTTATCCGTATAATTTCAATTGTGTACATAAAAATACATTTTTATTTAAAATTATAAGATAGGTATTGTCTAAAAAAAATGTCATCAAATAATTATTCTTTATTATCCATTTGATTTAAATAAATATACAAATTCTGTACGTAATAAAGTTTTAGAATTATTATATAGATACTACTTTTTTTTTTTCTTTTTTTTTTTTTTTTTATAGCGGTATTAAAATTGTTATTGCCATGCCATTTCATGTTAGTCATAGTACTATTGTGTTTTCAACATACTCAAGTCCAACATAGTATTTTGCGAACTTTAAATTATATAATTCTAGTAAGTAGATATACTTATAAATATTACGAATAGTACCCATTTATAAATACTACTATACTCACTATAGGAACTATAATATAATATGTACAGATCACAGATGTATAGTATATTATAATATACATTCTATATATTAAATATATTAATATATAGTTATTATTAGGTTAATTTTTTCATAGAAAATTAACCAGATAATAACTTTTTCACGGATATATTAACTAAGTAATCTGATAAATTTATCAGATTAATGATCAGATTATCATTTATAAAATTAACTTGTTAAGTTAATAAGTCACTAACTTAACTTTTTTACTTAACTTTAATATTTCGTGACAAAACCCCTTAATGAACTACAACAAATAACAAGAAATCGGATAATATTTTCATCCAATATTTATTGTCAATGCAAAAAATAAATTTTGAATTTGGTAAATTATAAATATGGTATTTTTTACACGGATAAATATTCTTTAACCTCTAAAATATGAGCTAATATGCAAAATAATGTTTTCATTTTACATATTTTACCCTTGCCGTACTATATAAAAAGTTAATAGCAATAATATGTAAACACCTAAAAAATCTTCTGATTACTAATGTATTATGTTATTTTAATTTTTTACTTGTGCATTAGAGCGTTCCATGTTGGAGTACATTAATTCTTGTTTAATGAATTTACTATTTGCAATGTTCAGGAGTTCTTGCTTGCTATTTATGAGTTTGTGATAATCATTGATTTCACTCGTTAAGTGTTCAATTGTTTTTTTGTATTTCATATTGGCATGTTGTCCTTTCATTTTAACTGAAATAAACAAATTGACAACTCTATAGGTATCAGTTATTCAGTTCCAATTTTTATATTAGTGGAGTTCATCGATAATATAAAAGTACCAACTAATAGGCGTTTGAATTCGTCTTTTTGTTTTGCGATTTTAAGAGACCTATCATTATTTTGTTGTTTGTACAATTTAATTTCTTCGGATTTTCGATTATCCAATTCCTATTACAATGCAATGGATGCAATTATTATGTTATTATACTATTGAAAATCAATATGAATTTATTTTAATATTAACTCCTAGTATGTACCAGAGGGTGGTACTTAACTTAGAATTTTGAATTTTTTGAAACCTTATTCCCCAATTTTGTGAAGTACCGTAAAAAACTAAATTTAGTTAAATTTGAACATTCTGACTCGCCCCCTATATGTGCCTTAACTATAAAGCCTTAATTATATATCTCAATGTTGTCTATAAAAAATGTATTTAAAAAATTTTTCAAAATCCATTTTATTCTTTTAAGAAAAATAATAAAATCTTAATTTTTATATTTATTGAGCAAATGTGATTTTTTGCGGTTATTTAAATATATTTGTTGATCTGTTAAAGATACGGTAAAATGTTTTTTTTAAAAAAAAGTAGATAATTATATTTCCAAAAAATAGTTATAAGTATTAATTTCATCGGATCAAGGGTTCTATTGCTACAGTCAGATTAATATATTTTTTTTTACTAATGTGAAACAATGTACTTGCATAGTACTAAATAAACTATTGATACTAAAAAAAAATAATAATGAATATAATTTATAGAAGTTCATTTTTATATATAATTTTTTTACATAACAATTGTCAGAATTTAATTATTTACGTTTTTCAATTTTAATTTTAATAATCTTAAAAATACAAATTTTCTATATTATTTAGGGGTTGATGCAGTTGATTTTCGAGCATCAAGAAATTTTTTTCTATTCTTCAATAATTTGTAATAAATATGGCTTTTGATCTTCGGTATTTCTAAGTATGTTATTATAGTTTTGAATTAGAGCCAATCCTCTTTCAGCAAAGTTATTAACAACTTTCATCCAACTTACAACATTTAAAGCTGATTGGTAATCTTCCCTGTTTTCCTATTCTTCCGGTTCCACTTCCAGAAATCCATGTGGTATATTTAAAATTTTAAAAAAATCAATAGAGTTTTTTTTACGAATTTGGCATTGGTCTTTTCAATAAAATATGAATTAGTAGTATCAATTATTATTCGATTTTGAACTTTTTCTGAGATAACAAGCAATCACCATATCTTTTTTAACTTTATATGATACATTTGGATCAAAAAATAAGAAGCATATTAGTAATCTTGACAATAAGTATTATTATATTATATTCATATAAGTTAAGTATGTCATAAAAATGCCACAATTCCTGCTTGTACTACGACTTTATCAGAATATGATGACAGTTGTTTTAGTATGTTTAAATCATTTGACGGAGCAGATACTGCAATAGGAGATCCAAATCAATAGTATATATCAATTTGAACAATAAATACGAAAACTTTTTCATAGAATTTAATACTTTTTTGGTTGTCATAAACTGATTTTTGAATAGACATATTTTTATAGCATAAATTACACGTGCCATTTATTGTGCACAATGTATTACACCTGGTTGTATAAACTTTAATATTCTGGAAGGCACACCTCCAAGGTACATTAAATGAGCTCTGATAACTCTATAATCATCACGTGAATGAGTAAAGTTAACTGGTCTTTGCAAAATATTATGACATCATCTTGATCAAAAATTTCTTCATTAATAGAAGAATTAATGAAAAGAGTTAAAAGAGATAAAAGTTACTTTTATTTATATTTATTCATTGCTGTTGAAATATTTTTATATTTGGTCCACTTGATGGATTATTATAACATGTAGTAAATACAGTTCCTAAAATAATTTACAGTACCTATGTGATGACGACATCCAAGAAACAATAATTTTCTGCCAATTTTATCTTCAATTAATTTACACTCACCATTAATATGCCATGTGTTGCTCGCTGTTGTATCAAATGATAATGATTGAATACGATCTGTTATTCTTAAGTCGCATAATGTGACCATATTAACATTTGTCATAGTTTCTCCGGTTCTAGTAACAACTTTTGGTACACTAAGGAGTTAATTTACTCCATTTCCCGAAATAAGAATAGAAAGATAATCGACTTATATGAAAAGCTTTTCGATCACTTACTTGAGTATGGTCTAAAGCAGTTGAAATTTCAGTACTTATAAAGTTAAAAATGACTTACCCCTTTCCTTTTATTTTCATTTACCTTACATCTTAATGAACTCTCATCTTCTTCACTATCATTATTGGAGGAAGATAGTTGAAATGTAGTAGTAGCTGTTAATTTATCTTGTTCTTTACTTTTCTTTTTTAAATGATTAAATGCGAATTCTCGTTGCTCTTTACGTATTTCTTGTTTTTTTCGTTTTCTATCTATCCCAATCATTCACGTTGTGTCAATAGAAAATTTTTATCTTCTTCAATTTGAATCATCTGTAGAGCATTTGAGTGTGCAATGTCAAACAGGTCTTTTAAATGGTCTTTAAATATTTCTTCTTTATTTATTTGTGCTTGTGATCTTCGAGTTTTCCCTTTTTGCAATAAAGTATTAATATGAAATCACCTATTATTATTATAACTAACACTTTTTATTTCGATAGTATAATATTGCAAAATATTGGGAAATTAATATAATAATAATAAATAACTACTTACTTATTTTTGTGTAAATGTTTGTAAGTATATTTTTGTTATTGTGCAATCGACTTGAATCGAAAGATAACAACGAAGATAAAAAAAACCCGCATTGTGAAAATAATAATGAATAATATAGAAGTTTTTTCACAGGCCAAAACCAATATATTAATGAATTATAAACACAATCATGATAATATGTTATTTATTTAGACGTTTAAATAACATTAATGAGGAAATTATTATATTTTGATTGATATCAAAGTTAATTGTAATTTATAGACAATAAATACTAGCGAAATTCGTAATATTGTATTGTTTCATTTATATATCATTATATATTTAACAAAAAATGATATTAATTCGACCGTAAAAGTAGAATGGTTGATCCAATAAAAATTTCTAAAGCACTCTTTTTTTTTTATAAAATTTAATCTTGTGCAATTTATTACAAATTATTAGGAACAAAATTTATTTATTAAAAAATTTATTTAAATACACGTAAAAAATCAGATTTGCTAAATAAATATATCAATTTTGATTTTATTATTTTTCTTACAAAAATAATGAATTTTTAAAGAAATATTGTTAATACATTTTTTGTAGACAGCATTGAGTTATATAATTAAGGCTCTATACATTTTTAATCTAGTTACAATAGTTTGTAAGTAAAATATAATAGACTAAAAAATGACCCTTCTTGGTCATTTTTCAACCCTCATGTGGTACGTGTACAGGAGGTGAGTTAGAATGTCCAAATTTAACCAAATTTACTTTTTTTATATTACTCTACAAAATTTGGAGGTAAGGTTTCAAAATTAAATTTTTTTTTCATCACCTATAAATAAGGACCATCTATTATTTATATGCTAAGTATATTTTTAGTAAGATTGTTACCTCAAGTTTTTCAACCACGCGTTTCAAACTAAGAATTTTATAATCAGAATTAATCAGGTCATTATCTTTATCGGATATTTTTTTAGTTTCCATGATATTGTGTTTTTTACATTCGATGAGTTTGCGTTTATCGTGCTCGTGTATACGTATACAATCTGCCATATTTTGTTTTAATTCCACAATTGTCAATTTCAGTCTATTAAACACAATGTAGTCATTTATTGATGCATAAGTACGATTATATTTGATGTGTATACTTATCATTTTCTTGATTTAATTTATAAATTTTATTTTCCATTTGTTTTTTCTTCATTATATCTAGAACGATAATAGTGAATTTAATCTAAACATATAACTCCTGTTATGCTAGCGATACATCATTTCTGGCCTCAACTTTGCATTATACAATTTAATTTTTAGCTCAATTGGGATTTTTTTTATAAAACAAAGTACCTGCCTCTTTTTCCATTTTCATCCATCTACGTTTAATTCTATATTTTATATATTTCTTGTAACCACTAACTTTCTGTAAAAACAGATCCTAAATACGTTTTCGTTATCTCTTATCACCACTCATCTGCATTACATGTATTTTCCTATTATCTCCGTGATCGCTCTTTATTCAAAATCAAACCCTGTATAGTTTTCTGTTTTACCCTTAATAATTCTGAATTCTTTACTTTTTTAGTACTATTCTCCATTTTTCGAGTTCAACTATCTTCTATCAGTACTATTAATATATATACATTATACATAGTATCTGTAAAAAGTATGGTACCTTATTAATCTATACCTTATACGAGTACCTGTTCTAATATATAATTGCGATTTGCGAATTTCAATAGAAAATCCGTGTTTTATTTTTATATAATCGGATTTTATGTATGAATTATAAAATTTAAATAAATAAAAATAAAGTAAACTTTTTAAGTACTAAAATTTATTAGTTTAGACTTTGGAATTAGTGAAAAGTACATTTCTTGTGGCCTAATTTTAAGGGGTCATGTATAGGCATTTTTAAAATAAGATATGTATATTGTATGGGCTGTGTGTACGTGTAAATTAATAATAGTGTGTGTAACCCTCGCTATCCGAAACCCGTATAATAACTAGTGATGGGCACTATCGAATAGTTTTACATGATCGAATGCCGATTTTTCGACAAAAACTATCGAATAGTTCGGTAAACTATCGAATAGTTTGATACCAATTATAATACCGAATAGTTCGGTACACTATCGAATAGTTCGTACTATCGAATAATTCGGACCAACCGAATAGTTCGTACGACCTAACGAATAGTTCAAAGTCCAAACCAACCGAATAGTCCGAATAGGTAGTACCTTTATATATGTACGATAATTTCCTTTTTAAAACACGTACAGAACTGAAATCTCTCATTATAAATCACCAATGCGTGAAGCCATAATTACTTGGGACACTTCTGCCTGTTTTGATTATTTTTAAAATCACATCTGTCGCATTATAGTGGGATTATCGTATTTTTCAAATCTTAGAACATACCTAGAGCTTCTGAATAATGAACTACTGCTTTGTTTTAATTTTAAAGAAAAATATAATTATATATATATATGTTATAATTATATATTATTAAATAATTAATTTTTAAAATTGTTATATCTCTTTACAATATTGTGATACAATTGCTGAATGTAAATTTCGTGTTTTATCAGATGGTTAGACGGAGACAACAAATAGAGGATCACGTTTCCTTCAAATGTAGGTATTTTTGGTGGTAGTACTGTTTGGACTTTTGGAGCAATACCCACTCAGTTTATGTTTCAAACTACGGACATTTTTTTTAAAAATAGGTGTTTTATAAAAACATAGCTGGGCCTGGGAGGACGGACCAAACTTGCTGTGACTGACTCCAATTCCGGCCCGATTGTCAAAAATTAAAATATATCCTCTGATTTTCTATGAATCACCACGTCGAGTAGGTAATAACTAATAATAGCCAATAGATTAAATTTAATACAGTTAAGTGTACTTATTTCGATTGCACCTATAAATCGAGCAGGGTCACTCGGGCAGTTTAAATCGAAAATATCTCCCGATCTGCTGTGAAACACCGCATTACAAATAACTAGAGATAAAAGTTGTTTCGACTTAAATAGCTACCAAATAATAGTTTAATTCATGATTTATTAAAAATGTGAAAAAAATGCAAAAAAAAAAAGTCGACATCAACAGTATCAAACCGGAATACG
>JAIPRL010008275.1:0-20712 GCA_025469235.1 Pemphigus obesinymphae | reverse complement strand
ATACCCAGTTTCTGGTAACAAATTGCATCTAGTTGGTACTTTTAAGAGGTCATTTTTCGATTTTCATAATAGTTTTTTAATGCGTAAGCAAAAAGTACCAAAAAATTACAAAAAATACGATTTTGTAAAATCGAGAATTTTAATTTCGTCGTAATTTCAAAAAAAATGACTTTATAATATTGAAATTTTTACCAAATATTTAATTTAGTAATATATTTACGTTGATTAAGTTTTTTGAAATTTTTTTGAAATTTTGGGCTATTTATAGACATTTTTAATTTTCGAGGTGGTTAAGTCCTAAAAGGAGTAATTTTCGGTTTTAAGTTCTGAACATTTTATACAGCGTTAAATATACGTTACTCTAACTAAATTCAAATTTATGAAAAAATAACCATTATTAAACCCATATTTTTCATCATTTGTCCATACTTTTTCTGATGTATTTTTCAATATTCATTAAATTATTACTTGTAATATACCAAATAATGTGTACGCATGAAAAAATTAGATCATAATGTCAAATTTTCTAATCGATAAATTGCTTATAGAAAAATATAAAACAAACAAACATAATCGTAGAACATAAAAATATTTTGCACAACTCAGAATCTAAAAATTGGTTATTATATTCATATTTAGAGCATTATTATTACTTTTTTTTAGTCACTATTTTTAGTTATTATTATTTAAAAATTCTAACTACAAAAATTAATTAGGTATAGGAATTTTAGTTTTTAAATTCAATATTTTTTGATTCTGGTGGGGTCTATTACCACTGGACCACCCTCCTCCCTTCCAATAAATAGACCATTGCAGTTCTCTATAAATAGTTGATATCAAAGATATAAACATTTAATAGAAACAAAGGAATACTTCTTAGGGAGACAAATTATATACAATCTTAAATGATGGTATTATACATAATATTATGCGGAAAATTTATAAAATTACAACACAAAACTATTAATATTATTAGAGTAAACAGGTATTACTTATATTATAAATTAAAATTATTATTATTTTTTTAAATTTATGGAGCCCATATAGAAGCAAATATGATATTTTTAAGTATATTATTTTTCTTTAATGAAAGATAAAATTATCTACCTAGTTAAATTTATTTAAGTAAATGAAACTTTTATTTAAGGTAATTGTCTAGTTTATTTATGATTATTTATCTAGATAAAATAAAAGATAAGTTAAGACTATCTAAATAATGCTCAACACTGCTCCATGCAGAATCTAAAATTGTATTACAAATATGAAAAAAATTATAAAATAAATTCTATAAAAAGTTCGAAAATCTATAAATTTTAAACCATTGCAAAGTTATTTGATTTTAACTTGCACATGCCAGAAATTATATGTTAATTATCCAAGTAATATTAGAAAATTGTTATGAGTTTTTAAATAATTTAAATTTGATAATAAAAATGTTAATAATATCTTTTTTTTTTATATTATATTTTAAAAGTGATTTTCCGTTTTTCTCGGAACGCTGCATATTTTAATTGACTTTTACGAAACATTATTACAACTTTCATGTTAGTTGTTCCATAGTGAATTTCTGCAATTGGTATACCCCTTCCTCCCCCCTAATATAATAGTATTCTATTATCATTTTTAATTACAAAAATATAAAACAAAACGTATTATAATAAATCGTACATTATATACACAATAATCCAAAAACAATTTGTGACCTGTTATGCCGTTATTCTATAACGTTTACATAATATAATACTGCAATACTATTGTTTTTAGAAAAATCCCTGGTAACAATTTATAATGTTTAATTTTCATAAATATTGGATTTTGGTTAAAAACTAAGTATTAAAAATTAAATATTGAGTAGTGATTATTATTATTATTATTCAAATACAAGTACATATGTATAGTTATACAAAGTATATTGCTTATTCAATGTTTATAATTGTTAAGCAAAAATATTTTAATCAAAATAAATAGTATATAACTAATAAAAAAGTATGATTCAATATTCCATATAATGTAATTTAATCGAATATATTATATTTGATTGCACATATGAGTACAGGTACTAATTGAATTACACTGTCTCGTCCATGAACAGTTTGATATTTAATTAAAGCTTTCTACGACAAGTAGTTTGGGCTAGGCATTAAATATTAATTTAACCTCCCCTTTACCATTTCCCCTCTAAAATTCTAGTTTCGAAAAATTATTTTTTTTAGTGGGCCTATATGCTGTTAAAGAAATATTCTCTGAAAATTTAATTTTTCTATGATCAGTAGTTTGGGCTAAGCATTGAAGAAAATTGAAAACTCACTTCCTCTGCCTTTTTCTACCGACAAGGTAGAATTTTCAAAAATATTTTCTTAATGGGCGTCTATGTAATTAAAAGAATTTTCAGGAAATATTCAGGAATGTCGCTAATCCCTTATTAGATCTATTTTCTGTTAGATCCATCAGATTCTCTTGGGCAGCCTAATATTATCTAATATCTACCGACTACCGTATTTATATGCCTAGAAGTTCAACAGAGTAGTCATTACCGATAGGTTTTGATTGCTAGAGGAAGAACTACATGTCAGGTTGTCCGGGGCCAATTCGGAAAAAATTTGGTGAAATTTTTGTTTTTTATATTTATTATTTAATGTTTATTTTACATTGAATTACAACAATGTATACACGTTTAAATTTGGTTCATTCGATGAAAACCTAAAATTAAAATGGATGTAAAATTAAAACTCAATATTCAACAGAATTTGAACATTAGTTTATATTCGGTTTAATAAATGTTTTCGTGTTACACGGGATTATGTATAGGTACCTATATACTCGTTTAAATTTAACGATAGAAATCGGTACCTAATGTCGAGAAATATAATGTTTGAATATTTTTTGATAATTTTTTTTTACGTTAGTTTGATTTAAGTTGATTTCGGAAGGTAAACGTTATATAGTTTCGACGTGCGAATCCTACAAATCGCGATAAACTTATATAATATAATATTGTAATACTAATAAGACACTGTGATATTACATTACAAATCGTGATAAAACTACTAAACAGCACGATGCGTATTCTCAAAGTAAATAAATAAATAAATAAATGAAAACTTTCAGTTCTACCGTTTCGCTCGTCCCCGGCCGAAACGATATTTCGAACTGTAATATAATTAATCGTGACAGTTGGTTTAAATATAACAACGTTTTTTTCTCGCTCTGTCTGCAGATGTGTTGCAACACGACGACAGACACTTTGCTTTCGCATCAGCCGATATTTTTGTAAGTAAAAATAAAAGTTGGGGTGGGGCCGTGTTGGGGCGAGGTGTTGGGGCGGGTTGTTCACTCATTCCGGATTTAATTAAATATTTCGTCACGTAGGTGGAGGACGCGAAATATGAAGAAGACGAGGACAAGGTGCCCGTTTTGGAGACGGCGTTGTATTTCGACGAACCGGCGTACAAAACGTTTTCGGCGTACTTTAAACATGACGACGAACATCTGGCTGACATGATTCTAGCGTACGTCAACGCCGTAAGTGTATATTATACGATAAGTGTATTCCGGTGGATTAAAATATACAAATCAAGATTATGCGATGTTTCGGAACACACAAGAGTCGTTAGTGTTCACCTTTAATTTTTTTTTTTTTTTTTTTTTTTAACCATTACAAACGTAATAGTACGATAAAATTGCCTATTTTTGGAACGACAAAAATACGTATACACGTATAAGTGTACTGATCGATAGCCAAAACAAGAATTATAGTTGTTTGCCCAAGAGCGTCTTAAAAGCTATGTATGAAATATTTAGTAATAAAACAAAACACCGAATACGATGTAGTTCTAAGTGACGAACCGTCATACTTTATATATATATATATGTATTGCAGTCGGAGGCGGAACTAGAATTTTTGACGACCGGGGGAAAATGTTAAAATTACGCCCCATCGTATACATCCCCCCCACCCTAGAAATCGATTAATTAATTTTGAAAACCACAAATAAGCGTAAAAAAAACTCCCAAAGTCATTCTCATAAATTGCGCATCTTACATGTGTATTTTCAGAAAAATACGACGGCACCGATACGAAAAAAAAAAAAAAAAAAAAAACTAGGCCATCAAATATTTCACGCCCGGGAATCAATCCTTCCCCAGTTCCACCTGGAATTGCCAGTTAATGTAGAGTATTCGAATGCAATATTATTATTTGAATACTTTTAAAACAATTTTATGATACTATTTTGAATATTTTTTGAAGTAAAAAAAAAAAACAATATTCGATGTATTTATTCGTCGTTGAGACGATATCGTTGGTGTTATAATTGATAATGATAATTATCATCCGTATATACTTAGTTGGTGTACTTTCCATAACTCGCCCGTACATTTTAATATACGCTAGGACGTTGGAGGAAGGACGCCGAACATAGCCGGCCGGAGTGAAAGAAGATGGTCCCAATTTGTCGTATCCGCCAGAGTGCGCTTGGAACGATATAGTGATATTGTTTTTATACGTACAGTGTCCACTATACAGTGCGAAGTATTTATTGTTTTTTTTTTTTATTATTATTATTTTATCCTTAATGGTAAAACTTATAAAATAATTTTATGACCATATTTTCCCAGATCGAATTAACGCGTTTCCAAGAATATACGAGTACTAGAAACGGATTTTATTTTTTAATTTTTCTACAGAATGCGGCCTTCTAACGGGATGTTTTTTATCCCGCTTTTGTAAGTCGACTCCAGTTTTTTGGTTATTTACCGACAATTTTGGAAGAAAATTTTCGAATAAACTTTTAGATTCTGATCGAAACGAGGAATGGTATGGGTTTACAATGATGTGTTTTTCTTCTTTTTTTTTCTTCTTTTATGTCTGTGAACAAAATTTCTACCAGAAGCCGTACTCCAATCTGTACAAGCTTAACCAGTTTTCTGTAACCAATTTTATCTAGTTGGTGCTTTAGAGTCATTTTTCGATTTTTTTTTTTGTAATTTTTCGATAAACGCGTGAAAAAAACTATCAAAATATAATCAAAAATTAGCATAAAAATCGGAAAACACGATTGTAGTAAAATTCATTCTAATTCCGAAAATATTAATGCTAGAAGCATACAATTTTCACCACAAACGTATATACGTAAAATATCAATACAAAAATATTTTCCGAAAATTTTACTTAATTTTAGACTATTTATTGTAATATGCAAATTCGAGAAATTTAATTTATAATAGGCTTAATTTTAGTTTTTAAAACCTGAAAACTTAATAATAATAAGTAAAATATTTTTAAATAGCCATTTCAATTTTTTTTTTTTTTTTTTTTGATTACCCATTAAACTTTTTTGACATTTCGGTATGATATGTATTGAAATTTTAAGCAAATAATAAACCTATAAACTTGATATTTTCACCAAATACATATACAAGAAATACAAGAATTAGCACTATGTGAAAGGAAAATATTTTGGAACTTTTTTTCCCAGTCTTAAGCTATTTATAACAATTTTCATTTTGAGTCATTTAATTCATAATAGGTTTACTTTACACTTTCACTTTACAGAAAAATTAGAATTTGACATTTCATTATTATTTCTTTTTGCATATGTATTTTTCAATCAAAAAAATAATGATGTAACCAGAATTTTGCGGTCGAACTTAGTTTTAAAGTTATATCAAATTGAAATTTAACAATTCGTTTAAGTAGTAAATGTTTTATATTTGACTACAGTGGTCTACGTAGTCTAGTTGGAGCTGACTGTTTTATCATGCATAGTGTCCTGAGTTCGAATCCTCTGATTCTAAATAATTTTCACTTTTTTCAACTTTTTGTTTATTATATTATATAATATTATCATACATATATATATATATATTATTCGTTTTATCTACAGTAATTGTCAAGTATATCCACCGAAGCGTCGCTTAGAATCGTTTTTTAGAAAGAAATGATTTATCATTGCATTCAAATTAAATATATTCACCATGTATCCTACCCAACGAGTGAAGTGTTTCCGTGCTTCCCCTCCCTACTGACTGGCTTTTTTTTTACTTATTTACCATTTTCAATCCAATTAATGCAATGTAGAAAATGATTGCCATACTTTTATTTAATTTTTTTTACTGCCCCATGTTTTAATTTTCAAAAAATGCTCCCCTTAATTTAGGGTAAAAGGCGTTTTGGGCAATTGCAGACAAGGGAAATGGGGGGACTCAGATCAATACTGACATCTACAGACTTAAATCACTGTCGTCTCATTTTCTCTTCTCTGAATTTTTTTTTCAAAATTTAATGTGTTTACAATATGTGTCTTATTCACAGTATATTTCAAAATAAAAATACCGTAAAATATATTATATATCCTATCCAATTTATCTTTTCACATGCCGATCATTATATTTTTAAATTTTTAGTAGTTATTAATATTATGAAAGCATAACTGGTGTGTTGCTTACATCCATTATGTTTAAGGTAATCTCTAAATACCCAATAATATTCAAAATAATATAAAAATAACACATTGTATGTATCGTACATTGTTCAAATAATATTTTTGAACCCTTGAACGAGGATTTGTATGGGTTAATGGATTATATTTAATGCTGTATAACCACTGATTATAATTATAATAATTTTTAACCAACATTTTTGAAACTCTGTTTGAAAAAGGTAAATAGAAAAAATGAATTTGCGTCATTTTTTATGAAAAATGTTTATTAACCGTTTACAAAAACGATACATAAGAAAATAAAAGACATAAACGAGATCTTCTGTCCAAAAATACAACAATAAGCGTCATGTTTATTATTGTTAAAGTTTATTCAGGCAATGGTACGCAATCATCAAAAACTGGACAATCCCACGGAAAACGGGACTTATAGTCACTCTATATAATTTTTTATAAACAAAAATATCAAAAAAAAAAACAATAATATTTATCAGTGACTCTCAATTTTTGACGTCGTATATATATCCTCGTGCATAGTGTTTTTACTTACGAAATTAATTTTTACATCATGTGCAAATTTTCAACATTTTAATGCAGTTAATTGTGCAGAAATCCAATGTGACAAAAAATCACAACACTTAGTTTCTAACACAATAAAGAAATCTTAATTTAATACTGACTTGTATTTTGCAATACTATCGGCTAATATTCTCTTGAATAAACTTTCGAATGCAAATTTTCGTGATATTTTGGAAACTTACACTAGAAAAATTATTCCAACAGAAGCTACCTTCAAACTATATTAATATTAGTGAAATATTCGACTAAATAATGGATAAAATTATACTTGATCTATCAGGTAAAATTATGGGTTATTGACGAAACTACAGATATGGAAGGTAGATTTGTAGCTAACATAGAGTTGTTGGTACACTTGAGGTAGACTGCCCGGGTAAACAATATTTGGTATACTTGGAACTGTTAGAAGAATCCAATTCTTCAACCATTATAGTAAATTGTTCGACAAGTATGTAGGAATTATTAGTGTAGAAAATGACAATGTTTTCTTGTTTACATCCAACATCGATGCCTATATAATAAAAGCTGCTAACTCTTTAAAAGCATTATATTTTATGATGTTTCATAAACATTCACTGTACATGGTCTTCGAAAAAAGTGAGAGAGAGAAATTTAGGACTGTCGACAAAATAACTATAGTGTTTAAAATTGTGTTCAAATTTTTTTGTGCTTAATTTAAATTTTTCCGCCTGAACATATAAAAAGACGTTGGCGTATATAAATCAATGACTTTTGTGTATTGTGTAAACTTAGAAATCATTCGTAAAATAATTGAAAAACTAGACGCAGTGTATGCATTGATTAGTATCAAAGAGGCCCAAAAATATATTTAAAAAAATAGTATTGAAATATATATTGAATTTACATATTGTCCAACTTTTCTACAGTTTCTTTTAACAGTCTCTATTACCAAACTACAAAAACAAAGACCACCATTAGTTGAAACAATAGATATATTTGAAAATGTTGAAAGGGCGTGTGAAACTCTTCAAAAATCAATTGGAATAGTAATGATTTTAACAAAAATACGGCCTTTAACCTGGACTTTCTGAAGATTTTTCAACTGATGATTTCATATATTTTGAGTACGCTCCAATTACGTCTGTGGACGTCGAACGATTGTTTTCTATAAACAACATTTCCAAGATAAAAAATATTCGAAATAAATATATTTAAATCATTGTAAGTTTTACTTTTTTTTACAGAATAATCAAAAAAAAAAAAAAAAAAAAAAATAGTGAACTTATATACAAATGATTTTTATAAAGAGTTGGTAAAATACATAACGAAAATTATAAACAAAAATATTTAAAAATGCTATACTAATTTATTAAAAGTAAAATGTATACGTTTATGACTAATATTATTCATTTGTTTTTTTTTTTAATCAATAAAATTTTTTTGCATATTTTAACATGTTAAGTACAAACCTATTTAAGCGTTTTTATAAAGTTTTTAAGAGCATATCATTGTACAAATAACTAACCTTTTTAGAGCTAAATCACGAGCAGTGATAATTACTAATTTATTATTAAATTTCCAAATGGAATATTATTCGCCTGTTTGTAGAATAAAAGTACTCAAAATATTCATTAATAAAAAACAATAATTTATACACGTAGATATTAGAAATATACTTTTGAAATATTTGAATCGGAAATTTTTTTTATAAATATATATACATACATGAGAATATATCGATTCCGCTAGTACAAATTCTACCACTACATGCCTGATATAGACCGAAAACGATTTTTCTGAAAAAATATTGCTCTCTATAGGTGGACAAAAACTTAAACTTAAGGCGTACTACCAACAATTTTAAGAAAAATATGCGTTTCGAGTGTACTTCTTTCAGTAGCACCAATAAATCGAGACCGGTAACTCGCTCGCTTCATTCACTCGAAAATCTTCCCAAATTAAAACACCACGTCTAGTAAGTGATACAACATAGTATATAGGTTTTAGGTGTATTTATATTAAATATACACATTTTATTAAAATCTATTGCAAAAAAATCAATATTAATAAATTGCAACATTGCACAAATAATATTATTTTATGAATAATGACTATAATTGTACGCAGTCGTGTTCTCGGGTAGATACACTATACGCAATCATGCTTTACCGATGTTTAGATATATTCTATAGTATGGATGACAAATTTCAGTTTAAAAAAGTTAGGTGGCCGTATCGATAGTCGTTTTAGATCTATCTATAGGGGTGGAATATTACTGGTGGATTCTATATATTTTTTACCTGAACAAAAGATCTGGCAGAATCCGTAAAATCCCATATTATATATATTGTCATAAGTAAAAAAAAAAAAATACTAAAAATTACCACAATGCTAATTTGAGTCAAATATATTTTTTATTATTTTATTATCATTTTTACAATATTGTACCTATAGTTATCGAGATTTAACGCTATTTATTGCATATCAATTATGCTTTTATTTTAGTTTTTTGTACAAAATTTGACGTATACACAATATATATTGGGTATTGATTGATGAAATTTGCATTAGACAACATAATAGTACATTAAAATGATATATTAATTAAATGAATATAAAAAATCCTCTTTTCCATTTTTTCAATGGGTAGATGAAACCCACAAACCTCTTCCTTAATAACGACCTTGTAATAGACTATTAAGTATTAATAATAATCTCCGTCTATCTAATGGGTAATATAGGAATAATTATGCTACTTAAAATGAGAATTGTTAATTTTAAAGAATGCAATATTTTTAAGGACACTTTTAATTTAACTTTAGATACCTATTGTGTATCTGATTTCTTTTTTTTATTGAAAATGTAATATACAATATGTGTTATGTTTTGAATTTTTCACTTCGTGCACTTATCTGCGGCTGTATAGAATTAAGATTTAATACTATCTAATAATATATTACATACATAATAAGTACCATAAATATTCTATTTTATACCAAAAAATATGATATTTCAATACTATTTACATACATTTGTCCAATTTTATCTGTATACTTTCTGTTTCATTAGTCGAATTGAGTTGGATTCAATATAATTATTTATAAGTAATGTAACCACAAAAAATATTGAACACCAAAAATTTACTCTCAAGTCCTGAGAATCAACTTTTTTAAATGTTAAAAAAAGAATTTTATGTAAAAACTAATTTAAAAATTCGAATTTTTTCGGAACTTGTTATAAAAACCAGAAATAAAACTGTTTTTCATATATTTTTGAAACTGTCAATGAAAACTAATTATTATTAAAACCGATTAAAATCAAAACAATACAAAAAAAAAAATTATTTGGTTTTCGCCTCTATGACTAATGAAAATAAAAATAATTAGAATGCAAAACTTTAGTGTGACCACAAAAGGTAAATTAAAATGTTTGATTATTGATTAGTTGGCAAGCATTATTTTAAATATTGGGCACTTACATATGTGTATTCAATAAATTGTATTTCTTATCTAAAATAATCTAAAAATAAATTTATATGCCTGCATATACTTCTAAACATTATTTTTTATAATTAAAAACGCTTTACATCAAAATTTTCCAGTCTAATTGGTCTGTTTTAAAGCATTTTGAGTCATTTCACTTCCTAAAAATGTGTTTTTAATTAAAAAAATTTTCATATTTAATCAAATATATAGTTTTGAGATAAATATGTTCGATTCACTTGACACAGATAAAATATTCAATATTCCGTGAAAAAAAAAATACAAAATAATCAACACACAATAAATCTTCTAATAGGTAGGTATATGGTGGATTCTGATTAAAGCCATAATATAACTTTTAAGTATTTATTTGTATTTTTGTTCACACTAATAGGATTTTCGAAAGAAAATAATTTCAAAGAAAACTCATTGTACATTTTTATTTTGCATTTCAGGTAACCACCTTGATTTAATTTTATCTGAAGATTTATTTTTAAACCAAAACAGATACAGTGGGAGATTTGAGGGGGCAATCCCCTCTCTTAAAGATTTTTTCACCATTATTTGAGGAGTATGAAATGGATTTGGAATGGGGATTAACATTTTATTTCTCAATTATCTCTATTCTCTCCCTCCTTAAATGAGCTTCAGATATACCCCTGAACGGATATAATATGACTCGAAATTTTCTGCACTCGTGTATCAAATATTTGTAACAATTATTTAAAAAAAAAAATAAAAAATAAAAAATAATCAATTTTCTATTTGTCCATACAATAAAAAAATAATACCAATATTATGTTTTATATCCATTTCAAAAATTCGTCTCAGTAAATATTTAATCAAATTGTTATATTATTATTATTATTATTATTATTATTATTATTATTATTATTATTATTATTATTGTTATTTCCTTTTTGTCCACTCTCGTTTTGAAATCAAATAAAAAGATTAAATATTATATTAATAAATATTTATTTGTATTATTATAGCTTTTGTATTATTTTTTTAATTATAAAAAATTATATACTAATAATTGCTCTAAAATATGAAATGGTTTTTCTATTTTGATAAAGAACGATTTTCTTTCATGACTAGCTATATATAATAAGTATACTAAAATTAATCATACATATATATTCATAGTTAATTTATAAATACAACATCATAATTTTGTGTATTTCGATGAAAACATGCACTTAATGGTTTACATAATATATTATATTGAACATTATTTTATTAAAAAATAATCTTATAGTTTTCTAATACAATTAAAAAACTTTAACCATCATTTTTAATTATACAAAGTTACTAAAAATGCAAAAGTATTCATATTAAATGTATTTTCTATAAAATTCCATAACAAATTTAAAGGTATTAAAAAAAAAAAAAAACCGAACCTTATTACAATGAATTAATGAAAACGTTAAAAACAAAACAAAATAATATTTATCCATTTTTTGTTAACGTATTGGTCCGTTCAAATTAAACCATCATATATTTGTAGCAATAAAATATCGGAGAAAAATGATAATTGTAATTTTTTGTTATCTGTTAACTACGTAATTATATGGTTCTTTTGATGCTATACATTTTGAATATAAATCGTTGAAAATTAATTTTAAAATACATTATTAATAATCGATTTTTAAAAAATTTATCAACATTTAATCGACGACAAAAAAATGTTGACATTAACGAGAATGTGTAAAGTGCAAACTTTAAAATAATTTTTTTGTTGAATTTTGTGCTCCATCGAAAATATATGTTTTATACAACTCTATACCGGTTTATGTTTATATGAAGATTAAACAATGACTTGATTGTTCGAACAATTAATCGTTTTTAATTATTCACTGTTTTCCATTTAACTTAAACATTTGTTATTAATATATATATATATATATATATATTTTTTTTTACTAGTATTTGTAGTAGTATGCTCATTTATAAATATTATATTATACAACTGAATTCACAATATTATACACTTTTATTTTGCGTATACGTATTTCACAAACTATATCGTCATCTTCAGCGTGTACGTACCAAAAACTGTTTCTGGAAAATCAGTTTTTGGTACGCGCTGATGATGACAACATATTAATTAATGAAATACGTTTACGCAAAATAAAAGTGTGTAATATTGTGACTTCGGATATATAATATAATATAATTGAAAAAATTGATTACGAGCAGAATTTTTTCATCCCCAAATTTATATTGTTAGACACCAACATAATCATGGATGGTATTAAGTTGGAAAATGTAAATAGTTATACATACCTCGGAAGCAGGATCACAAGTGACGGGGAAAGTGCCTCAGACATAAGGTGTAGAATAGCACAGGCTAAACAAGTGTTTTTCAAAAAGTACAAGCTTCTAATCACAAATCCAATAAATATAAACATTGTATATAAACATGTATGAAGTGTGGCATTATATGGAGCAGAATCGTGGACAATAATGAAGGCGGACCGAAGAAAATTAGAAGCTTTTGAAATATGGTGCTGGCGATGGGTCTTAAAAATTTCTTGGACAGAACGAGTGACAAATGAAGAAGTGTATCAGAGGATAAATGAAAAAAGATCAATATGGACGACAATCGTGGAGGGAAAAAAGAAGTGGATAAAACATCTCATAAGACACAATACATGGTTAACGACTATAATCGAAGGAAAACCCGAAAGGAAGCCAGGAAGAGGAAGACCTAGACCATACGTCCAGTTTTTTGCGGCATTATACCGTTTTTAACTATTGAGTCCTGTTGTTCCGAAAGACTTTAAACGGGATGCAATCTGTCCGGCTTTAGGAAGTGAAGTCCCGTTTTTGTCCTTTTTTTTGCTCATTTACCGAAAATTTTGGTAAATATTGACAAATGATCTTGTTGTTTTTTTTTTTTATATTTTTAAGAAATTCAACATTTCATTACGATTTTCACTTTTTTTATTGTTATCCCGTTTTTTTAATTTTCAAAATATGGTAACCCAAACCTAGACAGTGATATATAAAACAAATCATGCTGGTTATAGAAATAGAGTCATACAGAGAATTGAAGAAAGTCGCATTGAATAGAGAAGAATGGAGGAGTATTTCATCATTCAACCAATCTACGGATTGAAAAAAAATAAATAAATAAATAAAAATATTTATATTAGGTACCTATTCTTCGTATATTCGTGTTCGGTGTGTTAAATTTTAATACTTTCATTTTCAATTACAGTTTTGTTTTAATGTATACTGAACTGTACTAATGAAATGTAATAATATTATGTTTAATCCAAAGAGTTTTGTAATGAATTTTATTTTTTGTTTTTTGCATTTATCTAGGTTCAAGTCCTTTACCATCATCCAAGTTTAAAACAACGAGTCGAAATTGTCTTGGTCAAACTGGAAATGTTTAAAAAACAGCCAGTCGACTTACCTCATTATAACGGTGAAAGGAGCTCATTATTGGATTCGTTTTGCGCGTTCAACAAAAAATACCGGCAAAAAGATCAATGGGATATAGGACTTTACATTTCAGGGTAATTAAATGAAAAACAATATTGCAATAACGCTAAACGTGCAGTTTAGTAATTTATTCAGTTCGCGAATAATTATTATTTAAACGTCATTCGTATTAAATGATAATGATTATTTAGAAAGGGTGAGGTACGTGATTAAAAAAAACAATATTTTAATATAGATATAAGTTATATGTGTTATCGATTTTAACATAAAAATGTAAATTATAAAAACTAATGATACGTATTTTATTACGTCAAAATTGTTCATCGAGATCACATTAAGTTCTACACGAGAACGACTTATCTAAATTATTTAATATATATTTTTAAGTTATTATAATATTGCATATAAGCAATAATCAATATAACGATTGCGTATTGTAAAAAGAAACAATATTTTTTTAGCTTGGACTTTTATTCGATGGAAAATGGACGTTGGAGTGGCTCTACTATGGGTTAGTAAAATTAACTATTATAACATTACATAAATAGTTAGCAATAAATTGACAAAAAAAATTGCAATTATATTATACGACTAATGGAATATTCGTTAAATATAATTCGTAGAAAATATTCATTTAATCGTCATAGGTAGACAATCGTTAAAAAATCATAGATTTTCTTCATGTCGTCAATAGTAATTACCTAACCCGACCAGCCCTACGACACTCCTTCAAAATCTATTATTCTCGGCGAAAATATTTTCATGGCCTTCGATATATTACAATATGTTAGGTGCAATACCACATAGCGATGTAATATCACAAATCATAAATAAGCATTAAAGGCATGTTATAACATAATACTACCATAAACCGTTTCAAAAATTAAACACGGTTAGGAGTTACACTGCGAGTGGCGAGGATCGTAAATAATAATTATTATCAGTGGCGGATCGTGGGCTTTGGATGTGGGAGGGCGATTAAAATCTATTCATTTTTAAAAAGAAATACAGAATACAATAATAATTATGTACCTAGCAATTTAAAAGGTATTTATTAAACCAAAATATAAAAATACGTTTTACAAAAACCGAAAATTACAAAACAATAAAACTCATACGTTCTATACTCAAAATTTAAGCGTGTATCTTTCATTTCACCAAACAGGTGTTCAAAATTGTTTTATTTCAATTTTCTGTGAATATAATACTGAATTTTTATCCACTATATTATAATATCCACATGCATGTCGGGCGACGATTCGTATCGCTCCGGCGGCCGCCATTATTACCGAATTCCCCCTCCTATGTTTTTGTGTTTTGATCGTATAGTTATAACGGGCGATGGTCAACGTCGCCCCAGCTATTCGTTACTCGATAACCGCGCAAATGAATAATATAGATACCTATTTCAACCGTGCTATTACCTACATATTATATTTTTAAATTCTGATAACCTTATACTGTTTTCATTACAATGGAAAACAATTTTTACTTTCAATAATAATATTTTGAGAATGCATTACAATGTAAATATAAATAATTGTTAATATTTAAATCAATATCCAACCTGTTAATAAGTAATTTTCTATAATTTTAGAGGGGGGCGATCGCCCCGTCACCACTACACATGAGCCACCACTTATTATTATGATATTGTTTTATTATCAATAGAAATGGTTCCCAAAAATACGAATATAATAACATCCAGTTCGGATCCCAGACTGCCGGGAAGTGTCACTTTTGTTTATGTTCTGTGGTCGAATTTAACATAACCGAATCGTTTTTCTCCGTTATCGCTTGCAATGGAGAGAGCTACGTTAACGTGTTGATCTCTCGATCAGCATCGTTTATTTACTTAACCTTAACTAATATATGATATCATAACGATCTATAACATATGACCTAATCAAAATTTTAATAATAATAATCAGAATTAAGATTCGAATTTTTTTCACAGTATTATAGTATTATAATTTTTACAAATCGCATTTTGATAACTATATAGGGCCCGGATTTATATTCAAATGTATATTTTTGTATACTCGACTGGAAATAATTCTAATTGAAAATGCCGACGTTTCATAAGGTACGGATTCCGTGGGTGAACTTGATTTTTGCATATTTGCATTAAAAATCAAAACAATTGCATATTTCTGGATAATTCCACAAACTGTACTTAATTCTATGAATGTTAAATAAGATCGATGAAATAACGTTTGTCTACAATACGTTTAGTTTAGAATATTTTTGATATAACCTATTTACAAACATATGAATAAGATTTTTTTAAACAATTCCTATTGAAAATTTCCACGACGAAAATAGCTAGCTATACATATTATACATATTATTATATGTCAAGGGTAAATTTTCATTTTTTTTTTTTTTTTTTTGCATATTTTCGTATATTTGCGTTCAGGAAATGCGTACAATAGTCGCATATTTCAGGACGATTGCGTTAAAACGTGCAAAAATATGTGCACGATTTAAAATTAATTTGTGTGTAAATCTGGGCCCTTGTGATAACAATATACGAGGAGTACTACTTACCGATGTCGGCGTTTAGGTCTTGCAACCGTCGGCGGCGTCTGCTCCGAAAAGTATTCGTGTGTTATAGCCGAGTTCGGATCGACGGACGCGCTTGGAAAACCGTACCCTTCGGCTGGATTCACGTCTGTGTACATCTTGGCACACGAAATAGGTCACAGGTAATAACGATAATTTTTACGTTTATTTTACGCTAAAATAAAATTAATAATAATCGTTCAACAATATATATATCGCATCATATATATATATATATATAAAACTTTTCGTGTATCGTAATAGTGGATGAAAAAAATTACTGCTTTATGCGTACCTACCCTACATCATATACATAGCCGGTGGAAGTCGTCATCGTGACGCGCGAACCCTCGTGTTTTCATCTCCATAATCTGATGGTGAAAAAAACCCTTACGTTACCATACTTGGCAAACCAAACACTAAGAGGTACGCGAATAATTAATCACAGTTAAAAATACACTCTAGAAGATTAAAAGTTCCTTTAATGTTGTAGCCTAGCTGTATCCTCGAAAAGCGCGACAAACGCGCGCCGGTGTTGTAATATATACGACATCGTGGATTTCTTAACCCAAGCCGTGTTCGATCACGTTGAACGTTTTAAGCATATTATTTTATTGTGACGACATTAAAATATAAAAGATTGTGCATTTTCGACAAATTTCTATTCAAACGTTCATTAAATCGGAATGCCGGGGTATACCGTATTATGTGTTCTTGTTTGGCGTGCAACGATAAAAATCGTGTTCTTTATTTTAAAATAAATCACTGTCGCCCATCGATATAATTATATTAATGCCCATTATTGTTTTTAAAATTCAATTCCGTTAAGAACCTTAAAACGTACCAATAACTATTTTCACTCGCATCTTGATGTAAACTCGTTACAAAAAAAATAAAATAAAATAAAATATATGGACTTTTTTTCATTTTTTTTATTTTTTACTTTTTATCGTTACCAATTCCTCTCCCCGAAACTGTCCCTAGGCATTACTTCGGTATTTGGGCCAATACTCATATGCTCATAGTATATTTCTATATTTACCAATAGTATTGTCGATGCATACCTATATGTATATTATTCGATAACTTTTCAATTTAAGCCCTACCTATAATCATATAAAATATATATATATTTAAATATCATCGTTTATCACAAGACTTACTGTTATCAACGCTATTAATATTTTCACATCGCGTAAAAAAATAATAACAATACAGTAACATTATGTTATTATTATTATATTAATGTATACCAATGAAGGTTCATATTTATTATTCCAAACGAACGATTAAGATTTATTCCGGAATAATCAGAACTTCAAATCGGTTTTATGGAAAAATAAACGGAAACGAAATTGAAATTATATAATTCGTAAAACAATAATAAAATACTAGACCAACATTTTTCATTTTTCTTTTGAATAAAAAAATTATTTAAATTTAATATGATTTTCCTTCAAAAATATAATTTAATTTTCATAAAAAAATAAGTGTAAATTATAAATATTATTAATTATAATAATTTTTTTTATAGATAACCATTTTTTTCAACTAATTTACTTAAGTTAAAAATGTTTTCTTTTTTAACATTGAATTTATTAATTAATTGAAATAATATTTTGCTATTCACTATTAACTGAAAACGGAAAACATCTAGATTCATTTAACTTAACTACTAACCATACACTTACCACTTCTCGGTTAAATTAAACATAAATTATAATCTATAAATAAACCCAAAGATTATCTTATCGTTGACGATCACTAGTTCACCTAATAAGAATTTAACTCGTCCGTTTATTTTATCTAGTCAAAAAAATTTCTCCCAATTGTATAATCTAACCTGATGATTAATATATTAATAATCATTTATATCTATTGTAAAACAAAAAAAATATATATTGATGAAATAAATATAATTAAAATATAATAATTAAAAAATAATTGATGAATTAGTTGAGACCTTAGGTTAAAAAATAAACCATAATATTTTAAGAATATAATGTAATTTATTTATTTGTAAACTGATTTTAATCAACCAATATACATTATAACGATTTTAATCGGCGATTTAAATTACAAATTAAAATAAAATAAAGAAACGATACATCAAAAAAAGTAATTTCGGTTTGAAGCCCAGCTGATGATAATATACTTAATATAGTTTGTGTTAGGTGAAATTCATAAAGTTCTTAATTCAGCTACTTTTCATAAGACTTTCCAAAATAAACTTTTCTGCAGTTATTTAGTTTTAGATTTTGAGCGAATCGAGTTATCTCTTGGTTTAAAAAACTTTTCGACCATATCCATAATGGTTTGAGCCAAATATCATGTTCCCATTTCTAGTAGAAAATTTTTTCACTAAGATATTTTGAAAATATCATTTTTCGATAAACAGGTATGAAAAAAACTTTAGTACTAAGTATTCTAGCAAAAAACTGATTGTTACCTCGTAATTCGAAAATAGTTATAACAGTTATAATAGTTAGAAAATAGAAATAGAAACTAAAAATATTCACAGATTATGTATTTTACTATCATATTATTATGATATACTTAATATGTACCGATGTTATGTATTAAAAAATATACACAACTATTGATTTTTAAACTTTTATAATTTTTTTTGTTTTTATTTTGTTAACGCTATTATAGTTAGGTATATTACCAATCTCCACTCAAGATCGTTATATCAAAAAAATTTATTTATCATAGCTTTTAAATTATATATAGCGACCATAGACACCCTATTCAACGATCAATGTGTATCCAACACTACTTTACTTTACTACATGAAATTAAATTTGTATTAGCATAGGATTTGCACAATTCAAAATCCAGATACTAAAGGTTATGCTATAATGCCTTGTATATGAGGCAATGATGTTTATATTGGTTTTCTCTGCAGATATAATGATTTCAAGATCCACTTTATTTTTATTTTTTCGGTTCAAGTGCACGTAAGTTCCATAAAAATTGTTCACAGACAAGTATTTCAGTTATTAGTTCGCATTATTCTACGTTTCATTTATTCACTTTTTTAAGCAAGTACTCGTAATTAAGAAAAACGAAAATTTTCGAATTATTCACAATAAGATATTTTTTTTTTATGATACTTATTATTAATTATTAAAAATGAATTAAATTGATCCATATCTTACTATTTTCAAAAACAAAAAAAAAAACATCGATTTGCATAGTATTTTATAAATGAATAATATGTTCGCATACCTCCTAATAAATTTATATTTATTTTATTAATGATTGTCTGTTTATTATTTATAAAAGTTCGTATGGTTCAACTGATTGGCATCAAATTTTGCATAGATCTGTTTCATAAGCCTGGAAAGTTTATAGAAACATTTTCGAAAAATATCGTCACTATAATGTTATATATAGTATAAACCGTGGTTGTTGTGTATATAAATTTTTATAACCTACATTGTTAATGGATACACAAAGAAATATTTTTTTCTAATTTTTAAGATTGTTGTCAATCGTTTACATAAAAATACATGCTTTTTAAATCGATTTTGTGCTTAATATTTGATAATATTTAACGACACTTTATTTACGATATACCACAACGATCATCACTTGATTCTACTAAAATATTTAATATTATATAAACAATTAATTTAATATTTTACTCAAATTAAATCAATCGTTTTTTACGAAGGGACTCGTTTTTAGGACCTATTGTATTTAATTTAAAGCTTACATTTAGATAATTTCCAACAGTTTAGGTATGCATCACGATGGTAATACAAACGACTGCCCGAAAGAAGGATTCATCATGTCACCATCAAGAGGGATGACTGGAGAATTATTATGGTCAGAATGTAGTGCTCGTGTTGCAGTTAATCTCAAGTAAGTCGATAAAATATTATAGTCGATAACAATACAGCTAATGTACAATTAATTTTATGATAAATACAATTTTAAGATAAATATTATTA
Organism: Pemphigus obesinymphae; assembly: GCA_025469235.1. Classification (NCBI taxonomy): domain Eukaryota; kingdom Metazoa; phylum Arthropoda; class Insecta; order Hemiptera; family Aphididae; genus Pemphigus; species Pemphigus obesinymphae. The sequence continues at coordinate 270 of JAIPRL010008275.1, read as the reverse complement.
ATTATGTTGATTATCGATGATAAACATAACAAGTTGATAATTGTATATTCAACTGAAAAATTACGAGTGATAGATATAAAAATTAAGTGATAGCATACAAAATGTCCGTGTGGAGGGGGCTAAGAATACCTCCACGGTTTCCACATGCCTGTCGTAGGAGTCGACTAATTGAGGTTGCGTCAGGTCGACAGCCGGCATAAAACTTGTCAAAAAGTATGAGAAGTATTAAAAAGAATATAGGCGAGTTTTCCCATCTCGGATGTTCGCGGG
>JAIPRL010008274.1:0-20714 GCA_025469235.1 Pemphigus obesinymphae | reverse complement strand
CAGAATATATAGAGTATGATTTTGGTGAAAGGGAACACAGAGGAAATAGGGAAAGGCTAGAAATAAAGTTAAGTGGGGATGTGGTGGGAGAAGTGGAGAGGTTCAAGTATTTAGGGTCCGTTATACAAGAAAGATGGGGGTTTCGAAGAGAATATGAAACACAGGATTAAGTGTGGATGGACGAAGTGAAGAGAAGCGTCAGGTATTCTGTGTGATAAAAGAATCCCTATTAGGTTAAAAGGTAAATTTTATAAGGCAGTGGTGAGACCTGCAATGATGTATGGAACGGAATGTTGGGCAGTAGATAGAAAGATAAAACAGAGAATGGGTGTCACTGAGATGAGAATGTTAAGGTGGATGAGTGGAGTTACTAGAGAAGACAAAACAAGGAATGAGTATATCAGAGGTAGTATAGGGGTAGCTTCGATAGTAGAGAAAATGAGAGAGAATAGATTAAGATGGCTCGGGCATGTATTAAGGAGGGAAGAGACTGAGGCAGTAAGATTAGTAAGGGAAATGCATGTTGTTGGTAAGAGAAGGAGAGGAAGACCGAAAAAGAGATGGGGGGGATGTAATGGCGAATGATATGAGGAAGGTGGGAGTAAGTGAAGAAGATGCGGGAGATAGAGTTATGTGGAAGTGTAGGACCAGGGTGGCCGACCCCAAATAGTTGGGAGAGAAGGCGAAGGAGAAGAAGAATAACACACTTACGCACTATGTACACTTTTTACATTAATAATAACACGTACCTACATTGATTTAAAATTAATAAATTTAAAAGACCAACAAAAATAAAAATAAAATCATGATAATTCATAGATAGAATAATTTGGATTATTGTTAACACGATCAGCGAAGATAAAATATCGGTATCTAAATACGACTACGTAGTCATACACTGTACTCCAGTACTCGCGTTGCCGTGATCTATACTCATCGTTACTGCACTCTACAGGTCGCCGAAAGGTGTACAACTCGTTTGTGCACCGCCATTAAATTCAGTATTAAACGAAATATTGTAGTAGTGGGAATGAAACAGTTAAATGCGCATGCGCAAATGGAGCACATTTCGATTGTGAACCATCGTAAATATTCGACTCGGTCGTTGGCTCACCGTGCCAGTCAACTTTGTTAATCGTTAAAATTGTACAATTACTGCAATCTACGTTGTTGTGGCATATGTTGGTATTCCGTATAAAAGTGATTATATTCTAATTGGGACACCATTCCTATGAGCTATAGGTACACATTAAACAAAGTAGAAACGTATTTACCTAATGTCATTATGGTCAATAAATATAAATCATACGTATATAAGCCTTAAAAAAATATTGTATTATTATTTATATTGCCTTAAATATTTTGTATCTTTCAAAAATATAGATGGTGCCAGTGAGCCACCACTGCAATTGACTGCAGAAAAACAGAACAAACTATGGCTCACATTGTGAAATCATGTTCTAAAATACTATTAGAACACGGGACTATTGGTATACATCGAGGTTACCAGAGAAGCGATAACATGGTTAAATCAACTTGACTTGGACTTGTAAATTATTACATTTATTGTTATATATATTTACATACTTATCTGTACGTTGACTTATTGATTTATATTAATGACTAGTCATATGTTATGTTTTATAATATAATTTTATATTATAATCTTTGTTAGTATAATAATATGTGGTTGATACTTTTGTCATACGAAATAAATTAATTTGCACGTACAATATTTAAATCCTTATCTATTTAACTATATTATTTTCATCTCTTATATTACCTAATTCGAGACAAAAATATATTGTTGATATTTTTAAACACCAAACTTTGTTCTCTTATTATTTATTTCCATAGCAACTCAAAAGTGGCCAAGTAATTGAAAAATGCATGTTAATTTTATACAGTAAAAATTATCCAGGAAATTTGCTATAATAATCTCAGTTTAATTGTATTTCAATTATAAATTCACGTAGGTATATATTTTTAGGTTCATAAGTATATTTCACCTTTATGTATGTGGTCAAATTTGCACACCTTATGCTTTTGGCCGATGTTCAATATATTAGCTCAAATAACTCGTCGGGTTTAAGAATTAATATACTGATTTCAGTTTCAACCCATCAATACTTACCATTAACCGGCTAGATTTAATATGATATGAACATTTTTATGAATATCGCCAAAAATGTCCTGTAATTTTCTCTGTTATTTACCTCATTAATTATACGAAACAATGTCATTAGTTAATTTCAAGACTTTTTGCAGAGTCTCTAGACAAAATAATTCTAAAGAAACTATAATTCTGGACATTTAAAGTTTATGATTGACCATTTAGATACCATTTAATGTAAACAGTAGATACAATACAACTCTAACTCTAATTATACTAACTCTAAATGATACTATTTTAACGATCTGTTTTTCATCATATTGTCTAATCAATATAATTAAAATGATTAAAACTATAAATTTAATAAGTCTAGAACATTATATATGGGTATTATTGGACATTTAAAAATGCAAAATATCGTCAAAATTATTTGTGAATATACATAGATTAAATGAAAAACTAATAATGATAAAAAACCACTACTTGGGCGAATCCTTTTGAACGAAAAGTTTTAAAAAGGAAGAAGAAATCAATATCATTGTAAAATCATCAGCTTCCTAAATCCACTCGGAATTTTAGAAAGAAGAGAATTATTCAATACTATCACATTTAATAAATGTCTTCGCTTATATTACATATTACGTATACAATTATAGTTTTCAGAAATCGTATATTGCATAAATGTGTGACTATAGTTACTAGTAACTTTGGTTTTGGATAAAATGGCGAGTTCACATCTCATCATATATACCTTATTGTATATTTGAGACGGTATATTATACTCTTATGCTTTTAAAACTTAATCGCTGTGCGAAGTTCAAATTTTTATGACAAGGCAATTGCCAGTAGTTATGACTGAAATTGAAGAATCGATATATTCGATAATAATAATTGGTATCACATTTTACTATAACTACTTCTATAAAAACGGTCAAATTATGTTGACAGAATATTTGATCAATATAATACATTGGCTTGGTAAAAGTATATGGCCCAATGTAAATTTCTTTTAAATTGCTCTACGTAGCAAAGTAAAGTTTAACTACTCCATACAATTCAAATGTAGCAATAGATATTGAGTCAGGAACTCGAACCATTTTGCTTACATTGAGTGAAATTAGTATTATTATTTAAATTATGACTTTAACATTATTATATTAAAAAATTAATTCCAAACAGATTTCGCGTTGCTAGAATTTCTCATAAACTGTTGATAAATCAGAAATTTTCACATTCGCACTTTCGACTAACCGTGTTCATTATATAATTTGATAAATAATGTTTTTACTTTTAAAAATGCAGGTATCTATTTTGATAGGTAACTATTTTGTATAGATGAAGAAAAAAATAGGTAATTTAACAGTCTAGACAGTATATCATTAATATATAGTAGAGGTACTCACGTTAGCTTTCATAAAGGATACTGTTATAAAATTATATTAAACGACACATAGAACAACAAAACCTTAATATGTTTAACATAAAAATGAAAAAAAAAAATTAAAATGTTCTTTAATAAACACATAATATTATATAATGATAATGCAATTTATGAAACACTAAAAATCGTTTTTGTGGCTTTTAGTGGTTAAATAAAAACAGCAATTTACATTAAGGTATAAGTACCTAGACATAAGCGAATAACCTTTTTTATATAATTATATAAACACATACTTTTATAAATGGAAAAATATTTAAGTATCCGTAATTAAATAATATATTAAAGAAACCTAAACGTTTGCACTCTTAATTTATTCTTTTAATTTTAAGAATTTTTGGTCGTTTATATTGGTAAAACGTAGGTATGTTATCAGTGTACTTATAGTTGCAAAAATATAAATAAATTAGTTGTAAGGTTATATAAATAAATATATTATACTTTAAGTTATTTTATGTTAAGAAAATTGAGTTGTTAAATTATATTTAGACTGGGAAGATTCTATATTTTCAAAGGTTTTATGTTTATGTTTTTTTTTTTTTTTATTGAGAAAATGATCTATTGCATGATTAAATAAATACAAGTAAGTATTTTTATTGAATGTTGTGAAAAAAAAAGTTGATGTCTTGTATGTTGGATTTAATTTTGGTTGCGTTACTAGTTAAAATTATTAAAAATTGTTTTGGTACATTTAAAATATTTAAGTATTATTTATGTACCTCTATTATTTGGGAAGGAGGTAGAAATATATACAATGATATACATTAAGACATTTAGAATAATTTAAAACACAAAATTTATTATAGAACATAAGTATTCTGATTTTGTTTGAACTTCTATTGACATATATTTTTTCACGTAAGTAAAATTGTACTTGCGTTAGTTTCAAATGTCATATAAAAATTTAAACAAGTCACCTCTTAGGCTTAAAACTATAGGTAAATGTCAAATTTCAAAACTTTGTCTCGGTAGAAAATATAATATATTTATTTCAATTTAGAAATTTATGTTTATATTCTAAAACTTTCAAAACACAAAGTAATATTTAGATATTGTACTTATTATAACAGGATATAAAATATTCAAGTTTTCTAAATTAAATGATATATAATATTGCTTTAACTTTGACAGACGTGGGTGATTTCATATTACTTATATTACTGTTTCGTAAATTTACTCTACGGAATCGTTAACTATAAAGAGGGGTTTTAAGACACTGTCTTATAATGTACCGAATGATGATCTAATATTTGTCCATATGGGTTTAATTGGATGATAAATTGATTGTTAAAATCATTTATGTATTTAGAACTTTTTTATAGAGGAAAAAATTATATACATTTTACTAGAACTTCTATTGACTTCTGATTTTAAAACAACTATAATCAGATGACAATTTGTATAATAGTGCAATAACACATTAGTATAAACAAAACGTAAAAATAGGAATTTATTTTTCTAATAGTAAAATTTTTTATTTACTTAATTGTTTGTCATGTAAGGCGATTTAAAGGATAAGCGAAGATCAGCAGCTTTCACAGTTACTAGTCATAAGTTGAAAATCAGGTTCATAGCTCCGTGTTTTTTGAAAAATGAATACCGAATGTTAACATGGGATTAACCGTGACCTGTAAATGTTACGGTTGGTTCATACATCGTTTACTATCGATTAACCATTCAAACTAAGTGTAATTAAAACTGTTCATTTACAGTGCGAATATCAGTTAAATAACCATCCTAATGGGCACAGTTACGGATCCAGGGGAGGCTACAAGAGTGCCATTTTCAATAACTCCTAAACCCACTTTTTATACTGTATTTTACATAGAATAATCTTAACATGTTGAAAAATTTCAGGCTTTTGTTCCCTTCTTCCCCCCAAAACCTAGTTTTGGATCCACCACTGATAGGGCATTTATTTACCGTGAAATTTATGTACATTTATCGGTTATATAACAGTACTATGGTGAATTTTTGTACAATAAATATTATTAAAAACATAATAGAACATATATTTTAATAATTGTTTTTATTTAAAAATATAAAAAATAACACAGTTTTAAAAATTACATCTTGTAATATTTCAATTGTTATTTAAAAATGAGGGTTGTAGGTAAATCAATAAAAACATACACAAAATATTCAATATCATACAAAAAATATTGCAGATCATATCCTAAAAACACTCTTCAGAACAATCTCAATACAACAAGATGAAACCAACCAACTCGTTTCAAGCTAATATAGATATTATCAAGGATGGGCATTAAATTATAGGACGTCGTACACTCAATTTTAAAGAGGTTTTGTATTCGTTTATATGAAATATAATTTATATGTAATTTTTATGATATTTTAAGAAAACTGAAAATCCATCATTTTTAATATATTTAAAATTATTTTAAAAGTAATATAATATACCTGACTATTTTTTATTGTTGTATAAGTGCGATATTTATTAAAAATAAACATCTTTACGCATTTTTCATTTTTAACAACTTGAAGATATCGTAGAAAGATGAAATAAAAAATAAATTATAAAAAAACAAAATTATCTAGCGACCTACGTAGCCGATATTTCATAAGTGCATTTTTACTTTTTATGAGTTGTTAGATTATCAATTTTTTTAATTTTTTCAATAACTACAAATCTTGAAAAAATTAGTATATTAAAAAAAACTACGTAGTTTGCTAGATAATATTATTAGCTACAATTTGTTTTTTGTTTCATATTTCAACCTGTTGATAAAAATGAATAAGTTGATAAAAATGAAAAATGTTATTGCACGTTTTTCATTGAAAATTTGTAATTACGATGGTCTCATAATAAATTAAAGTTAAGTTAGTGTTAACTCATTAACTTAACTAGTTATTTTTAGTTTAGTTTAGTTAAGTAAGTTAACAGATATTTTTAAATATTTATAATAATATGTTTCTATAATAATAATTTTGTCATTATTTATTGATAATTGCTATTATACGTATAATAAGAACACTATTTATGTTTTATATTTATTAACTTTTATAGAAATGTACAATCATCTGTTATCAATTACTATAAGATGCCATAACCATTCATTTCATTATATCACTATTATAGATTAATATTTTGATGAATAAATTAAACAAAAATATATTAATTTATTGAAATATTGAAATAATTAAATAAAAAACAAAAAAAATTGTTAACCATTTTTACATACAAACAATTTAATATATTATTATATTGATAAATGAAAAACCTAATTTTTTTCCTTTATACTATTAAGGGTATTTTAATTTTTCACAATTTCTGTTAATAATATATTACCAATATAATATTTCATTTTAAAATTATTATTATTATTATTAAAATAAAATAAAATATAATTAAAATAAAATTAAAATTAAAATAAAATAAAATTATTATTATTATTATAATTTAAATTACAATAGATATTTAAAAAACATTTTAACGGTTAAATTTTCACCACAAATCAATTATGTCGATAGAATAATACATAATAAATTACAGTTAGATGACAATAAAGCCTTGAGACCGGAAGCTCCAAACTCAAGATAATCAACAAGAGCCAAAAGCGAACAACACCGCCAAGTTTAAACTATAACACCTAATAAATTATTGTGTTTTGAAAAGAAAATAACCATTCAAACATGAACTTAATTATAATAATAATCAACGGTGAACAATGTAATTTACAGACTCTTGATATACGGTACTTACTACATTTACTCATAATACAGTTTTGTATTTAAAATTTATATAACTAACGTTTCAAAAAAATATTTTTGATAAATAGAAACCTTTGATTATATAGAGTGGAACTTGAAACAGAAACCAAAAGTTGGTATAACTGAAATACTGAAAAACTGGAAAACTAAAAGTATTGGAACAAAAGTCTGATATTAGAACCAGAATGTATTAAAAAAATTTTAACTAAAAAATAGCTCCAACCTAAAACATGTGTGAAGTAGCCTCCCCACCCCTCCCCTGTTGGCAAATGGACTCCAAATGTATATCGAAATTTAGTAATTAATTTGCAATATTTTGCAACATCAAAATTAAATTTGTAACTTCATACTTTTTTCTTAAATTGTATTTATTTTAAATTAGGTATTATAAATACGAAAATTAATCCTATAGTTTAGCAATTAATACTTCCTAATACTAATTTAAAATACAATGATTTATCATTGCTTTAAAGTTTAAAATCTAAAATAATCATAATACACTATCATGTCCAAAGACGTGCGAAGTCTTCCTTGTTTTTTTTTTCCTTGAAATTCTTATACATTTTCTACCGAAATAATAAATATGGCCGAAAAATTTAGTAAAACTTAGTAAAAGTAAAAAACCTATAGAATATAATGATATTTTAAAATTAAAATTGGAACATTGCAAGCAAATAGGCACCCTGAACTTTGTCAGGTTGTTTGGTCTATACAGACGTTTTTTTTATTAATTACTTATTTATTATTACGCATCAGAAAAAAAAATATGTTACTCATATAGGACTGTATATTTAAATTAGTTTTTTAATTTATTTAAATATTTATAATATATAGATTAACATTTTTTTTTAAATGTTGATTAAGTTGACTATGTATAATCTCTTTAAACTTATGTGCTTGCATGAGCCTTAGAAGAACACTAGGTACCCACACGTTTGTTATTTCTGTCTTACATATGTCAACATGGCAAATCTACATACCGTATTCCTACTAAATAAAAAAAATACGAAAGTTAATTGGTAGTTTAGTAGTTGATATTACTTCTCTTTTTGAATTTTTACATTTGAGAGGAAGGTATATTACATATTTTGTGTCTCCGTTTATTTAATTGGCAATATAGCAAAATTATTCAACGCAGAATTGAAATTATGACGTTTTAGTCACATATTAGATTTTAAACACTTATTATTAAATTTAACGAGAAGAAGTTCTTAAAAATTCAACTATTAATGTTATGTCAAATGTTTATTATTAAATATTTAACTATTAAAATTACATCAAAGGTTTAAAATTACAAAATATTTATGGGATAGATATACCTATATAGTATGTACTGTATCTATATTGTCCAGTAGATGGACGAAAATGGTTTAAATGGTCCATATCACGTACTTTTTTATTACCATCTAGCTGTTTAGTGTAATTTGTTTAATGTATATTTAACTACAATTTAAAAATTTAGGATTTTTTTTTTATAATTGTCATACATTTACAATATTATTCTTGTATATTTTCATTTAATATTTCCAATTATATTATATTAATTATATCCTATCAACAATTATAAAATGTAAATACCATGTAATTAATTTCTTTTTTTCTTTAAAAATAATTTCCCGATACGATTAGCAATCCCTAAAATCCTAAAATGAAACTATAAATGTATATAATAATTTACGATTTAGAATCGTTAAATGTTAATAACTAATAAGAATATCTACCTACTGTTGACTGTGACGAATGTTATTTATATACTAAGAGATATAATAATAATGTTATATATCATGTATATGAAAATTTAAATCGAATAGAGGAAGATGCTGCGTTTTAATCGTTTAAACGGAGGATTGAACTGAACAGTGAACACCGTTTTTCAAGGCTTATCGTCTGCGCGCGGGTCTGAACGAGTGCCATGCCCGAAATTCCGGTCTGAATACTAATGTTATTACAACCCCAGCAATTATGTCGGCATGAGCTTCCCGTGTATCCTTTATTCTCGAATGTATTATTTTACGTGAATGACTTTTTATCTAAGGTCATTTCGTTTTCCCGGATCCTCTGGGTCGTCACAGGGTGCGATTCGCCTTTTAATGAGTGAAAAAAACTGCATAAAAAAAAATAAATAAATAAATACTTTATGTCTCGAAAATTCTCATTATTATAATCGTTTAACCCAACCCCTCCCCCAAATTATATCATTGTATATTAATTGAGACTCGGAAGTTCCATAAACGTTCAATCGTATAGCAAAAATGTTCATTGAAACATTCCCCGCATTACCATTAAAATATTAATTATAATATTAGGGCCCGGAATTATAAAATAAATTAAAAAATATATACCAAATTTATACACACAAAATGTCAAAAATATTTAAAACACGCAATCAACGATTACAATCGTTCAAAAATATGAAATTTTTCTTCATTTTTATTCAAAAAGAAAAAATTTACCCTTAGATTCTATAGTATAATATATTATAGGGTATATTATATTTTATTTTTGTCCATAATTTATATTAAAACAATTTAAAAAATTTTATCCGTAGATTTATAAACAGATAATTCCAAAAGTACTCGAAAATTAAATTCTATATTAAATGACTTATATGATTAAATATTGAAAAATTATCACACTAATATTTTCATACATTAATTTCATATAATCTATAAAATATTTATAAAATCATACACGTTTTATGCAATTATCCCAAAACATGCAATTTTTAGGCTTTTTAGACAAAAATATGTAAAAGAGAATTCACCCTTTGAATTTGTAACTTATGAAACGTCGACATTATCAATCACAATTATATTAAGTCAAGTATATAAAATTTAGTATAGTAAGTATATATGCATTTCCATATATAAATCCGGTCCCTATAATTATAATGTACCTTCTTTCACAATCCCTCCAAAAAATGGAAACATTTTAAACGTATTATGTTTTACATGTCAAGTCCGTACACATTAAATTTCACTTTTTCTCAATTGTAAAAAATCACATATTATATATAATACAAATATTACAGATATTTTTTATATAAGCATTTAAAGTTAAGTAATTGGTCCATTAAAAGGACGTCACATACCGAAAAATAATTCGTAAAAACATAGTTTTGTACTTTTGTACTTCAAATATTATATCTGCTAGAATAATCACAGATAAATATTTTTATATACCTATCAATAAAAAGCTGACCACATATAATACGTTTTGACAGAACCATTTTTCTTTTATGTTTTTATAGATATTTTACTTTTTATAATCAATTAAAATGTTATATTTTTGACTTTTTTAATGATAAACTATAATAGACAAAAAATAAATCTTCAAAAGTTAGAAAAAGTTCTATTCTGTTATTTGGTGTCAATATTAATAAGTTACGATTATTTTAAAAGCCGTAAAATTTGATAATATCGTTTTTTAAAAAATATTATATTTATTAACACATATAATATTATAAATATTATATATAACAATAAAAAGTGATACTAACACGGGAATATTTTTAAACTATAAATATTACAACATTTTCAATAATATTCACATTCAATAATATTAAGTGTTTTAATTTAAAATTAAATAAAATATTTTATGTATAATATTACATCTTAAAAATTATAATATGAAATTTGAGGTAATAATTTAAAAAAAATCTGGACAGATACAAATTATGGTTTGAAATGTATCCATCGTTCTCCAGTTCTCGTCCAGAACAGTGTATTATTATTATTATTATTATTATTATCATATTAGATTTTGTTCGGTACCGTTTAAAGGGACAGAGCGCGCTGCCCGGCCATCCTGCCTTTTACAACGTCTTTGGCATGTTCATGTTATCATGGCCGTCGCCGCCGCAGCCTCCGCGTTTCCGTCATCGGCCGATGCGATACCGTTACACACGATGCCCCCCATCTAGTGCCGTTAAGAAACAAATAAAATATACGCGTGTGTGCCCTTCGCTGCAACATTTCCGTCTTGTTTGTTATTGTACATTTTTTTTGGGGTATTCGTCTTCGCACGATATCATCCGGTCGTGAATTTACGCCTTCGTTTTTCGTGTACAACCTTGTGCGTACTCGACGCGTGTATGTCCACCTTCGTTGTCCATTACGCGGCTGATATATTATTACGTACCTACTCAACGTCGTCGTACCTAGTGTGTTCGGGTGTTCGCCTTCGTCGACACCGTCCGGTCGTGAACGTGTTACGTAAATTAAATCATTCGTCATAGAACACCGGCCTCTGCCCAGGAGTCAAACCAGGATCCCACCCGGGAGGTCAGGGTATCATTTTTTATTATGCTATTATATTTATGTTATAAAAATTAAGGTATTGTCAACGTTAGGTACTAACACTAGGTTTAAGTATCTTTCCCTGTAAAATAGTCTAAGACATCATAATACACTCGTCTCATATTTGTATACAGTCCACAAAATTCGTTGTTATAAATTATTGCACCTATCCTTACATCTCCTATCCGGGTTTCATACACTTTTTTTTAACCGGCAATATACCGACCGGCAAAACGGTGTAAACAGATTTAAATGCAAAACTAAACCATCGTGCATTCTAAAAACGATTCTGAGTAATGTTTGATATGATAATAATTAATATTATTAAAAAAGTTATTTTTGACCTTTAAATAACCAATAGACTCTCAATTTTAATAAATGCCTTTTCATTTTTGTTTTTCTTAAACTTATTTATCAACGAATATCGTGATTGCACAATAACCAAAAGTGGTACGGATACGGGACTACTTATAAATTACTTTAAAAATATATTTTAATATTGCAAATATTATTTTTTCGTGCAATACCATAAAAATTGCCTATTCAAAATCCATTAAAAATTGGCTGGAGGGACCAGTGGTGTGTTTGTGGAATGTGGAGGATAGAACCATCTTAGATATTTTTATTTTTTTGGTATCTATAATACTAGGCTTATTTGTAGCCAAATAATCTCGAAATGAAAACCTGAATAAAACCTGAATTATTTCAAAAACTCGGAACCCCGTAATAATAAAAAGAAACAAAACCCCAAAACCAAAAACACCAGAATAATTATTATAATGGAAAATCCAGAATTATTCTGCTTTTAAAATGGGGTTTTCTTTGTTGTACTAAACTATATACTGATAAGTGACTTATAATATATCTGTAAAAAATGACATAAATAAGATTTTTCCAAAAGGGAGCTTGAAAATAAATAAATACCCAGTAGACGCAAGATTAGGTTTGAAAGAATATTGTAGATACTTTTTTACGAGAACCCAGATAGACTACATAGTAGTAGATGGTAGAATTAAAAGATGTATAATGGATATACGTAGCATGAGAGGTAGTAGCGGAATTTCAGATAATTTCATTGTGAAAACTAAAGTCAAATTCAGACTATCAATAAGACTGAAAGAGCGAAAAGCACATGCCAAAAAGGTAAACATTGAACAACTAAAGAATTCTCAGTCAACAGAATAATACAAAAATAGGTTAAATGATATATTGCGATCAGCGGAAGAGGAGAGAAGAATAGATGAAAAATGGGAAAATATAGAGAAGTCAGTCAAGAAAATGACAGAGGAAGTTCTGGGATTTCAAGAAAAACGATCTATAAATAAATGGTTTAATGAAGAATGCAGGACTGCCATGATGGAAAGGGACAATCCGAGAACAATAATGCTAGGATATCCAAGTGAAGCCAATAAACGAGAATTAGCCTTAAAATAAAGAAAAGAAAAAAATATCAGAAAAAAAACAAAAGAATGTGGGAGAAAGCCAGAATAGAAACCATCGAAAATAGCTACAAAAATATTCTTTGAAAAGGCAAACGAGGTGAAAAATGGATTTAAACCAAAATCAACAATAATGAAAGATGACGAGGGAACTTTAATTACCTATAACAAAGAAGTAACAAAAGAATTCAAAAAGGTTTTCGAGAAAATGTTGAATGTGTCAACCCAAATAATGGAAAAGATTAAAATGGCGGTCGAAATGATAAATGGAGGAAAGGCACCTGAAGAAGACTCAATAATGTCGGTACTCTTAAAGAAAGGAAGAAATACTCTAATGATGAATTTAAAACAACTAATAAATAAAATATGGAGAGAAGAAACAATACCAAAATCATGGCAGGTCTCAATACTATGCCTAATAAATAAAAAGACATGTAATGGACTACAAAAACTATAGGGGTATATCCCTACTTAATACATCGTATAAAGTTCTCTCGAACATAATTTCAAATAGACTAAAGCCGTATGCTAAAGAGATAGTAGGAGAATATCAAACAGGTTTTACAGCTGGAAAATCCACCACTGACTAAATACATATTATCAAACAAATAACGGAGAAGAATCATGATTTTAATAAAGATGTGTACCTGCTATTTGTAGACTTTAAACAAGCCTACGACTCGATAGTAAGAAATACGCTATGAAATGTAATGATTCAACTAGACACACCAGCTAAGCTCGTTAGGTTGGTGAAAGCATGTATACTAAACTCAAGGTGCAAAGTAAAGTTCAACTCAACAATATCAGAGGAGTTTACAGTAAACACAGTGGTGAGACAGGATGATGCTCTGTCTCCAGTCTTATTTAACATTGCTTTGGAATCAGCGGTTCGAAGAATACTGCAAAGTGAGCCACAAGGTTTGAATATAGGACAAGGAAAACAGATTGGCCGCATACGCAGATAACATAGTTGTAATAGCAGAGACAGAGGATAGTCTAAAGAGAACAACCGAGATTTTAAGTGAAGAAGCGAGAAAGACTGGTCTTATCATTAATAAAAACAAAACCAAATTCATGATTGTATCTAGGAGAGAACATCCACAAAATGCTATAATAGTAAAATACATGTCATTTGAAAGAGTTTGGAACTTTAAATACCTAGGAGTAGATATGAACTCGCAGGCAGATAGCCACGAAGAAATACACAAAAGAATCACAGCGGGCAACAAATGCTATTATTCACTAGTCAAATTATTTAAATCTAAAAACTTGTCAGGAAGAACAAAAATAAGATTATATAAGACCCTTGTGAGACCAATTGTACTGTATGCCTGTAGAGCATGGATGTCTACCAAATTTTCCGAAAACAAACTGATGATATTCGAAAGGAAAATCCTGCGAAGAATATTTGGACCAAAGAGAAATGAAGAAGGTACCTATGAAATAAGATCAAACAGACAACTGAATACGTTATTTAATGAGCCCAATATAGCTGCCACACTCAGGAGTCAGAGAATAAGATGGGCCGGACACGTCTGGACAGCAGAAGACCAACTGATACTCACCATCACGAAGTGGAAACCGAATAAAACTCTACCGAGAGGTAGGCCTAGACAACGATGGGCGGACTGAGTCAAGGTTGATCTCAAGATGTTGGAAATTACAAATGGAAAAGAACTGGCAGAATACAGAGATGCGAGGAGAGAGATAGCGGATGCGGCCATGGGCCTAAATGGCTTAGAATAAGCTAAAAAAAAATATGTATAACTATGTATTCTTTCACTCCTACTAACACCCGATGAGCGAAGTGCTTCTATTCCCTACTATACCTGTTTTTTAATTTTAAGTACAATTTCTCCATTGTATAGATAATAAAATAAATATACATTTTTTAAAAATTTCTAAAACCAGAATTTTTTATCAGGCACTCATAACTTGAATTCTGTAATACCCGCAAACACCAACCGTTAAGATTCCCAATTTAAAATACAAATATCCAAAACTATAAAAAGCATATAAATAAAAAGCCTAGGTAATATTCATTGTTCATGAAAAAAAAATATTTTCATAAATATCAATATAATAGCAATAAAAAAGTTATCAGATACTATAAAACTAAAAATATATTATATGTATATATACGGTATTTACATCCAAAATATAAAAAATTCTTGATTACATGGTTTATTCAAACGCATATTTATTGACGTCTACTTATAATAAAAAAACAGCTATATTTTCAGCATTTATATGGGTTTCTCAACAATTCGGTTCAAAAATCAAATGACCTTCGATTTACCAATAGAACCTATGTTAGAATATTAGCTCGGCCATTTATAAGGGGATTTATATAGGCAATTTTTATGGGAATTTAAAATTTTAAAATTTTAATCCAACAATTTAAAAACGTTTAAATATATTTTTAAAGTAAATTAAAAATTGTCTTGTATCCGTAAGAGTTTTTAATGTAGTACAATGATGACATTCGTTCAAAAGAGTTTTTATCATTCTCTTATTCTATAGCACAATAACGGATATACAAAGATTTTTTTTTTCGTTTTTTAATAGCTGTAACTTATTTGTCAAATAAGATAAAGTTCTATAAATTTTAATATAAGTATTTGAACCATTAAATCACTATTTAAGAGGTAATTTCGTTTGTTTTTCGTAAACATGTTTTTACTGCCTACTGAAAATCATTGGTGTGGCATCCTCTTAATGAGTGATTTTATCATCTGCGTTCCAATATTAGCCAAGTTTGTTGTGCAGTTTAATAAATAAAGTTATAACGTCATAAATTTTTAAACGAATAATATTTGGCCCGCCGTCTTTGTAGTCCACGAGATGCACAACGATACACATCATCACAGAGAATTGATAGAATGCACAATAACAACAACATCTAGTTGGTTATATTCGTCTACTTGTCGAAACGGGTACGGATAAGCACCACAACGACGGAACAGCGGTTGCAACTCGTCGGTTTCTTTTCATCTTTATGCAAACGTTGAAGGCAGATATTTTTTACACATTTTATATTGCGAATTTTATATTGCCTTCATTTCCATTTTAATATTGTATTATTTTATTATATTTTATTTTATCGAATTCAATACGTATAAGCTTATAACATTATATACTAATGTTTTTTTTTTTATTATTTATTTGTAATATATATATACCAGTGGCGACTCGTGGGCTTTGAAAGTGGAAGACCGATTAAAAATTATTCATTTTCAAAAAGCATAGAATACAATAATAATTATGTATCAATTTTAAAAGTATTTATTAAACCAAAATTAATACCATATAGAAAAATGAAAATATAAATACGTTTTACAAAAAACGAAAATTACAAAACAATAAAACTTAGTTAGGTATACGTTTAATAATCAAAATATAGGCGTCTATTTTTTATTTCACTAAACGGGTCTTTTAAATTGTTTTATTTTAATTTTCTGTTAATTTATATTATATAATATAAAATAATATAAATATTATATATGAATTTATATATTTATAATAATTTATATCTACTATATATCATAATAATACATCAATAATAAAATAATAAATTAAACAAATAAAAATTAATATAGAAAAGTGCACACGTCATGAACACATAGTAAATACACAATAACTCATTCCGTATTGTTCCAAAGACCGCAGTCCACATTTTTTTAAAAATTATTAAAAATATTCATATTATTCGTATCGCTCCAGTGTTTTGATCATATAGTTATGAAGTACGATTGTCAATGTCGCCCCAGCGCTGAGTGCTGTTCGATGCTCAATAACCGCGCAGATTTATAATAATCACCTACTTCAGCCATCTATAAATACTTTTAAACTATTTAATATATTTAAATTAAAGATTACCTATCTCATAGTGTTTTCAAAATAATGAAAAACAATTTTAACTTTCGATAATAGTATTATTATAATATAATAATACTATTCATCTTTCCTCGATATTCAACGTAAATTGACTATTTCCCTCTTTAAACTAACTTTAAAGTTAGTTTATTAGTTCATACGCGGGTAGAAAATATATTTCAGAATTTCTTGTTTGGACCGTGCCTTGTTTTATATTGGGACGAGTGGAGTCAAAATGTTATTTTAGTGTCAAATGGTGTCTCAATAGCGTTAAAGTACAATATAGAACTAAATGTGTCCAAATAGTGCCATTTTTAAAATTGAACGTAATCTAGACCGTGCTCAGCTACTGCGTGGTATTTCACAACTGCCACTATCGCTACCATTGTGCACACTTGAAAAATGAATGTATAATGCACCGTTTAGACACGTGCAATTTTATTTCTATCCAACTTTTAACTTAACTTTTTATATATGATTATTGTTAACTTAACTTATTTTTGGTTATATTAACTTTTATATAACAAGTTACTTTTAATTAAAACTTAGTTGAGTTGATTTTGAAATAATTGATACATTTTGATTTTATATTGTATCTATTTTCACAATGAACATAAAAAAATAAAATTGTTTTTGTCGTTTCTAATAATTAATATATTATAAAAATTTCTCTTAATATTTCTCGAAAATACAAATAAAATAAGAATACCTATATATTATATAATAATTTCCCCGTAATATAAATTGAGGAATATATTAGATTTCCTACAAATTAATAATATTTAGATAGGTAAGTACTAATTTACAATGAGCAGTTTCCATATTTTGTTAAAATTTTGAAGAAAAATGTTGGTACCTACTAATCAAAAATTTTTATGAACCTATTTGTTGTTAATTTTAATCATAATTAGGATAAATACATTACAGTATTATCAATAATATTATGCTAATGATTTTTAAAATTTTAAAATGATTTAGATTAAAAATTACAGTATTTCCAAAAAAATAATAGATACATAATTATACCTGTACATTTCAAAAGTTATATTAACTCGTATAAAATATGTAAAATTTCAAGATCTTTAAAAAAAACTACACACTAAATGATAGAATTATTTAAGTGGTTAGGTTAGGTACAACTTCTGGAAAAGGTCAAAATATTACATTTATCTAATTTAAGTGTCAGGCCCAAGATGCTTAATCCGTGGAAAGAAGTTCAACTCAAACTGTAGGGTGTGACAGCTATTAAAAGGATCAATTTTCAAAAATAATTTTATGTCATCAGCAAATAGAAGGGAATTTGATTTAGTAACTCAATTATATGTAAATTTATCAAATAAAATAAAAAGAAGAGGACTTAAATGCTCTCTTTGATAAACATCTGAAGGAATATCTGACAAGACAAATGCCAATTCAAGGATATTTAAAAATGTATTTCTATCTGAGAGATAGAATAAAGGCTACAAAAAGAGAGAATTGCTTAAGCCAAGTAGTTCGAGTTTTCTGAGTAAGAAACTATGGTTAACTGTATCAAATACCTTTCTAAAATCAGTAAAAACTATATCCACCAGGCTTCTACTTTCTATGCATTCATTTAGAAAAGAACAAAATACAACACTAATAGTAATGGTAGATTTCCCAGGCCTAAATCTATTCTGCTCGTCATTAGTTATTTAATTTAATCTTTTTTAACACAACAAAATACTAGATATTCAAATAGTTTGGCTAATGAGGTATAATAAAAATAGGTTTCTATAATTTTCATCATAAGGTGGATCACCATATTTGAGATCAAGGGTTACCGAACAAACTTTCCAAACATACCTTCATCAAGAGAGTACCAAAAAAGTAAAAAATTGGATACATGATTGAATGGCGGGAATTATAAAGGTAGAGCAGATATGCCATCAGAGCCGTTTGATACTTTATTTTTTACAGAATTGAAAAATTTTGATGATTGGCAAAAATCACATCATCTGAGTAAAACGTATATTGAAAATAAAAAAAAGTAAAATTTATGATACTACAAGAAAAATCAATGAGAGACGTACAATTTAATGGTTGGCTAAAGATAGAGGAGAAATATGAAGAAAACTAATTAGCTGATTCAAAAGAGGAAGTAAAGAAAATAATATTATGATGAACAGACGAAGGAATCGCGGATTCTTTTTTAAATCTCTAACGTACTTCCAGAAATTATCAGAACAGGAAGACAATTCACTCATAGTGTATATAATATAATTGATAATCGATTTCAGAGCGACGTATACACCTAGCCTTGAGCTCAGAAAATACGAGATAGTCCGACGATGAGTTCGAGCATTTAAAAATAGAACGGGCACTTCATTTGTTTTAAATCAAATTTTTTAGGTCAGAAGAAGCCGAACGAGGAAATGTAGGGTGCAAAAATGTAATAAGGTGGAAAAATCTGCTTATTGTGTTAAGTATAGCGTCATTAATGTCCGTGTCATTAATAGAATATAATGAAAAACTATTACCCCAATCGATAGAGTTTGAAAATTAAGAAACCGAATTATAGTCACAAGATTCGAAATAATAGAAAGAATACGTATTAAACTATATTGGATTTTAGACTAGATTGAATACTTAATATGCAAAGGCGGGTAACAAGGGTCAGGACTAACAAGAGATGAAGCAGCCTTGCTTATGCACAGTACATTACAATTTATAAATACAAGATCAAGAATACTACCATACTCATTGCATAAACCATTGAGTTGAGAGAAATTAAGATAGGAAAAGGAATCCACAAGTAGATAGAGGTAGCTGTTAATGATCCAGAGGCAATTGGACCTAGGCGGTTATTAGACCAATTGACATGAGGGATATTGAATTCACCACATAGTAAAACAGAATCAAGATTATAGAATATCAACTGATGAATGAAAGAATTATATGATTCAATGAAAGAAAGAGTAGTACTAAGTAGCAGAAAAACTACTCCAAAAAGTAACATAAAAGTGCTTAGAGGCAATAGAATAAATAATTGTTCAACGTCATTTGCAATTTTATTGACAGAAGAACCTACTAGAAAGTTATTTACAGTGATAATAACACCTCCATCTTGAGAGTAAACACTGTTAGAGTGATTTCTATCCCGGCAAAAAACTTGAAAGCTATCAAAGTTAAACTAAAAATCAAGGAAATTTCGAAAAAACCAAGTATCTGTGAGTATAATTTTATCATAATGGTTAAAAAGAATGAAGGAATATCTGATATCAGCAAGTTTCATCCTAAAACCACGAACGTTTTGATAAATATACTTAAATTAGAACACTTATTAACATTAGATATAAGTGGAATAACATAATTAACAAAACAAGATTCTTTACAACGACTCTTGTCATTTCTAAACTTTAAATGATTTTAAACAATACACCATAGGTAGATTATTCGATTCTGGCGTAGGGAAACTGGCGCTCCCATCGCCCAGCACACTGCAAAGTGTGTTGCAAAAGACTGCAGGCTGACACCTTAAGTGTCTGTTGTGAATTCTTCCTGTGGAGGGGGCTAATAATATCTCCATGGTTTCCTCATGCCTGTCGTAGAAGTCGACTAATTGAGGTTGCGTCAGGTCGACAGCCGGCATAAAACTTGTCAAAAAGGTATGAGGAATCTTAAAACGAATATAGGCGAGTTTTCCCATCTCGGATGTTCGCGGGGAAAACAGAATTGCGTACTTGGGTGTGGAGATAGCCTAAGGGACCAAGTGACCAGTACCAGCCTGACAGCGGCTGCGGTAGCCGTTCCATCAGTTATATGTGCGGGTCTACCCAACGGCCGTGATGTCGATGGTG
>JAIPRL010008273.1:0-20717 GCA_025469235.1 Pemphigus obesinymphae | reverse complement strand
TAAGTCCCCCTACAGTTATTGAACAGCCTAAGACAAGAAATAAAATAGGTAGGAAAATTGTAAAGCCAAAAAGATACTTGAATAATTGATATTATGTAATGTTTTGGATGTAACTTTTTATAATTTAGATTGTAAGTTTAAGAATTTTATATTGTCTTTAATGTATGTTTTGTTTTGTTTTTTTTTTTTTAAAAAAAAGAGCATGTTGTAATAGGTAACACTGACAGTGTTATCATACATTTATTGTCATTTTTATACATAACCTGGATTGTATAAAAATAGTTCAAATATACTAAACTCATGTCGTGTATTCATATTAGTCAAGTCAAGTCTACATTTATTATTCATCCAAACCCATCTTAATATTATATTAATAAGTCATAAGAATAATATAACAATACCTTATATGTTTATCGGAAGTCTTTAGTTAATAATAAATAATATATTTTGATAAAATTTAAATTTTGAAATAAAATAGGCGTGTTATAATTTATTATTGTCCTATTATTTTTATTTTTACTTATAATCAATACACTTCCTAGACATATTATATCGTGTATAATACATTGTTCTAAATCTTGATTTTTTAAACATAAAATGTTAGCATGGGTATCCATAACAATTATAATACCGGAATCAAATACATTTTTAAAACAATACATCCGTCACCCATATATTATACATACAATTGAAAAAATCGTTTACCTTGAATTTATCGTTTTCGATCCGTATGAAAACGATAATCGATGTGATCGACAAAAATCGATTTATAATAATATATAGGAACTCGTTTAATAATACAGGTAGTTAAATCGTTTTCGGTGTGATGCAATCGGACGTGTACGTCGGTGTACCTATATCGAATGCATTATTATCTATTATTATTATCGTATACAAGTAATTTATATGATATAAGAAAGCCGTATAAACACACAGATTTCTGATTTCGGTGACATATAATATCGTTTTTTTTATATATATATATATATAAGATTTTTTTTTCCCATTCCCGCGCGTGTTTGTTTTTTATTCCAATTATTCCACTGTACGACGTGACACCACGGGTGAACGAACAGGTTATATTAAGTCGTTTCGGAAGACTATTAAAAGTGGTTTTGACAATGATTTAGATGTCGCGTCTATATATTATTAAATCGTGTACCTATTACACGTGATGTCTGATTATTATTATTTTTTTGTTATTTTATTGTTATTTTCCAACGATCAACTATACGTTTATAACAATCTCGTCGAATAATTTAATACCTAAAGTGAATTCACTATCGGGGAAAAAATAACGAATTTAAACACTCGATTTACGTATCCTCGCACGGTCAAAAACCGTTCAAGCCGTTTACGAGACGAGAAATTTTATCATCGCCAGTTCGAAACAATTTATTGCCTATAATTTTCGGCTCCGGGAGTTTTTGTACACGTTGGAAACGAACAATATACCGTACATAGGTAGATAATATACACAATATCGTATCTTTGCGATACGTTTAATAATAATTATTACTGTTGTACAGTATAATATTTTGTATAGGTAAAATATCTGTAGAAGAACACGCGGTTGGAAATATTCACGTGAAACAATATTTATTTTATTGCTCGGCCCGTTGAAACCCTCGTGCGGTTAAACGTTCGAAATCCTATATATTATTGTTGTGAGAACGGACACAATAATAAAAAAAAAAAAAAAAAAAAAAATGAAAAATGATTTACTGCCTATATATTATATTGTTGTAGGTACTGCTCGTCGTTTAGGCACTTACCGACTGTAGTGCCTATATATACATACCTATAGGTGTAGTTTTCCGTGAATATAACTAAAAATCTTGGAACGACCCACTTACAAATTATATTTTATTTTTTTTTTTTACATATATATAAGGCAATGAAAATTTATAAACTATGGATTATATATATATATATATAATAAGTCAAAACATAAATTTATAAAGTCATAATAACACGAAGAACTGAAATGGTAGTACCTTTGTAGCCTGCAGTCATGCGGTGCCTACCAACCCGACAAAACGTTAAACGAGTTAAAAGTCGAAAAAATTTTTTTAAAAACATTTTAAAAAGATTCCTAAACCAATTTAATTTAAAAGAGAAAATGTTGAATTGTATTATATGGGACGAGATTTTTCGTAAAGATTTACTGATAGCTGAAAGAGAGTAAGAATTTGTAGGCCTATGTAAGTAACTACTAAACATACCTAATAAAAAACAGAAATTATAATACGAGAACCAAATTGACTTAAAGGTTTGGGCTGTTCGAGTATTATAGAATTTGAAAGTATCTCGAATTGAATTTCATCTGACTATATGTAAACCAAAGAAAACTTTCAAAGTTTATTTACCAAAGATATTTTAAAATTTATGGAAAGATGGAAAATGAGAAATCATGAGTTCATAGTTTAACTTTTAGATTTAACTATAAGTTAAACAACTATCATAACTTAGGTGTGAGAATTAATGAAAAAGCTTAGATATTTAATTTAAGCGGAAGATGAAATAGGTTTATAACTTATTCAGAACAAAAACATGAGGTTTTAATCGTTAGAACAAACAGAAAGAAGAGTATAAGAACTAATTGGTCATAGTTTTGCACTTCGTAACTGCTTGCACAATAGCGACAATTCATATAAAAATTTAAAAAGACATTATAATATAAAATATACTTAAAAGGATAGGTACTACATATGCGTTTTAACTGCATGACATACGTTTTCGCTTTCAAAGTAAAAATTGTCTCCTATTTACCCTAAAGATTCAAAAGTTAGACAGAATAAGGTAGATAAGAATATTTACTATAGACAAATATAGAATTTTTTTTTTTGAAATAATTTTTTAAAATTCTAAAATTTGGAAATATAATGTTCTTTAATCGTAATTATTGAAGTTGTTTAAATATACTTATCGAATAAAACTCAAGGTTTGGTTTCAGTTTAAGTTTTCATATTAAAAATCGTGATTACACAACAATAAAAGGTAGTAGGTACAATTATGAGACTATTTTTAGATAATGTATTTAAACATTTTTTTAATAGTTAAATTTTCATTATTCAAAAAACTTTTTTTGAAACACGAAACCCCTTAAGAATGGATGATGTGACATCCTCCTAATATGCACTGAAAAATTATGAAATATATCATATTTATGCATAAAAATAAAAATCAATATAGAATCATATAGAAAAGTCTGTAACCCGTATGAATAAACTGTATAATTGTACATTCTGATAAAATTTTGCATCAAAAAATGAGTACCTACGTATGAAAAAATTAGATAATGATGTCAAGTATTCTGGACGATAATATTGCTCATAGAAAAATATAAAATAAATAAACATGGGCGTAAAACTAAAAAAGTCATATACCTCACAGAATCTAAAATGTAATCATTATATTCATTTTTAGGGCACTTTTATTATTTTTTTTCCGTCATTTTTCATAAATTATTTAAAAATTCTATCTACAGAAATTGATTATTATGTAGATGTCAATTCAAGGTTAATTATATTTTGGAATCTCGCCCATCGTAAATACGCCATTGGTTCTACCTATATGTATTTGTAAATAATATATTTGTACATTTGTGGGTAGAAACACTATAGGAACTTATGTATAATTAAAAATCTTTTTTATTCAATTCTAAGTACGAGTATATTTGACGTAGGAAAATAATGCATGTTAATTAAAAAAACATACTACATTTCTCTAGTATACAGTAGGTATTTTATTACTATGGAAAATTACTAAATAATTTCTCGGTGAAATATCCTGAAAACCATAAAATATATATTTATACACATACGATACCCTGTGCGATATTACAATATAACCGCTATAATATCCGAATCCAGTTTAATTATTTACGCATTTTCTGTTAAAATTTAGTAGGTACCTATGCTCACCGACTCGCACGACATGTTGCAAATAAAAAAAAAAACCTCCGTTTATATTTACTAAGTTAATTAAAATGTGCAAATTATATAATATTGTATTCGGGATACGTAAAATAATTATTATAGAACACACGGAATATGAAATTCACGTAAAACGAAATGTATTTTATTGCCGGCCCCGTTGAAACTGGGTAGTGCACTATTAGGCCCTTTTAAAATATGTTATTTGTCGTTAGAATGGACAAAAAAAAAAAAAATTAATGATTTAATAACTTGTCGGCCTTCCCAATGTTTATACGCATTATGTGCGTCATTAGTTTTTTGTTAAGGATATAACTAAAATTCTTGAAACAACCCTCTCTAGTGCGATCACTATACATGATTGCGACCGAGTTGTTTATAACCCTATCTAATTATATTGTTTTTTTTATTTTAAACGTATCCGAATGCTACGAAACAAGGATGAAAAGAGACACTGATGGAAATAAGACCAAATTCTTGAATAGGTACATTTTAAAAATCGAAAATATTATTAGTAGGTATAAGTAAATAAAATATCGAATAATATCGCAACAATAATAGGTAAAATACTATTGTGTACTTTTAGCCATTGATGTAAACAGTTGACAATTTAAAAATCATAAACGATAATTATTTTGAAAAATATACTATAATATTATATATTGTCTGGGTAATCGGTAGGTATACACTATACACCTTACCGCAAAAAAACTCAGTGTCTATAGGATTTATATGTCTAATAGTTTATATAAGCTCGGCTGCATTATCCTTGTGGGTGTATTTTTCTTAAGCCATAATAACAAGTTTAAAGGTATTGAATGTTGTTTTTCGTCTGTTTTATTTGAGTAGGTAAATATATTTTGAATTTCAGTATAAAGGTTTTTTTTCCAAAATTTTGCATTTTGGCGAATGCAACTAAAAGGTCCTATGCAATAACCATGAATTTTCTTGTTTTTAATTTTCTAGGAGGCATAAAAAATATAGTTAAATTTCTTAAGAAGGGATAAATTGTTTTAAAAATATATTTAAATTATTTACATATAAGTATAACAACTATCTACCTGTATATATATATATATTTTAATTAATAAAAATAATTGTGGAGGTACCTAGGATTGCACCAAAATTAAGGTCGTTTTTTCTTTCTTAAATGTATCGTAAAAAAAATGATCATAAATTATTAAAAACTTAAATATATTATAACTATGGTATAATATTTAAAATTATATTTAAAAAATTAAAAATTTGGAGATACTCAGTTATTGCCCCTCATTCTGTGTACCAGACATTTCCATTTTATGATATTAGCTAATTTAGCAAAAGGATATATTATATCGTGTATACCACATATTTCTTAATCAAGAAATATAAAACGTGAACTTAAAAAAAAAAAGTAAATGTCCGGTTATTTTACTTAAAATATAACTAAATATAACTATTAACAATTACCTTTTCAAAATGTTACTATTCAGATTTTGTATGTATCCATATATCTAACTATATAGAAGGATGATTGTATTATGTTTTACTAATTTTGAAAAATGACGGTTTCGCGTCTTTCTGTTAACAAAATTGTTATCTACGTATAATTTGGAATTTTGTATCCATAGCATTCTATTATCTATTACCAATCCAAAATATGGGAAGTTTCAGTTATTTAGTGGATATAAAAAATTTGACAAATCGGTAAATTGAAATGGTTTATTAGTTGAGACCGATAAATCCATATAAATCCGAGATAATAATTACATTAACTTTCGTATCGATTAATAATGAACGTGTTAATACTTGTTCGTCCAATATTATATATATATTCAGCAAATATTTTTCACACTTAATAAATAGTAAACATTTTTTAAACTGAAATTCACAAGATCCTTAGATTCAACTTTACAATTTTGATACTTACTATACTATATAACAGAATAAAATTATGTAATATTATCTTTAAAGTTATTTATAAAGTTTTTGCTTTTTTTTTTTCTGAACACAGTGAAATTTGTGTGTGCGTGTGCAATACTATACATTTATTATTATATTTTGAAATCTCGTCGTCATATCAAAAACATGGTCTCATAAAAATGTAAATTTAAATATTAAAAAAAATAAATAAGTAGAAAAAATACATTATGCAAACAAACCGAAAATCAATATAGATATAAGATTATAAATATTTGATATTCATTTACTTTTATAAGGGAATGTTTTTTTTATTACCGTTTAATTTTTTTTATCTCCATAAATGTTTATCATATGAGCTTTGAAATATAAACCTCGCTATACCACTAAAGAAAATAATATACAATTTTCCGAGTTAAATTTTCACCACGTTATATATATATTTTTTTTTTCCTAATAAATGAACACTATCCCGGTTTTACACATGGAAATTTATATACTTTTCTACGATTCCATTATTATTAAGTACATTTACCGCAGTATATACGATATATTAAACTTGTGTTTTTCATCGAAATTAAAAATTTCGATATAGAAAGACAAAATAAAATATAACGTTTTGAATTAAAAGAAATATTTAATTATTAAGAATTATACAATTGTATAAATTATCGATATGTCTCGCTTATACTTTTATTTTTCTTTCTCGATATTAAATATATATATATATATCATTGTTAAAGCGCACATTTATATGATATTCATTAATAAAAAGGCAATATGCCCAATACGATTTCAATATGACAGATATAATATAAGTATCATTAAAATATATTTATTAAAATATTAAATACAATATTTATTTTCAAATATTCAACGAAGGATTTAGCATACAATTTTAGAAAAAAATTACCTACTATTTATTTAAAAATCATTTTAATTTTAATTTTATAGAGCAGTCCAGACGAAGATTGTAGAATTTGGTCCATTATCTTCAATTCTACGGATAGTGTACCTATTATTGTTATTATTATATATTTAAATGCAAAGATCGGCCGAAAGCTTAGACTACGTCTAAAAATAATCTGCAACAATACTTCTTTTATTCCTGAGCCGTGTCAATCACGTATATGTGACTTGGTCGACAATTAAATGTTTATTCCGGAATTCCAATCGATGATCTGGTATAAGGTTTCTTCCTTCTATTGGTGATTTTAGACGACTAAGAAGTAGTTACTATTAAGAGCTTTAACATGTTAGGTATAATCTATATATTGGTCTGTTTAAAGTAGCTATCATTCTGGTGACTTACCTGATTTCATAATCACTTATGCCTTTTTCCATTGCATTCAAACACATTCCGTTCGTATATAATTGCGATGTATATATACGCGAGAAGAATAATAGCCTTCTTTGGCAGCCCTTTAAGATTGTGTGGGATGATCTCATCAAAACCACGTGCCTTTTTTTGGTTGATAGTGGTAGCAATTTCATATGCACGTTTTAAAGGTGATACTGCGTCACATCAAGTTCGAAAGTGATATCGTTTGGTTGGGGTATGTCTATGCGCAGGACATTAGAGAAACATTATTATTTTGTTATTATCACCCATAAATTTAATTGGTAATTCTCCATTTAAATGAAAACCTGTATTTTAAATTGTTTTCTGCCAATATGATATGCAAACATTTTTTTAAATTATTGGTTTATAATTTTTAAGATGTAACAAAATTTGACAAAAACTAATTATATAACAGGTATCTATTTTAATTTTGAATAAATTACCAAAACCAAGTAATAATAACTGATTTGAAAATATATAAGTATTATGTATTACTCCTTTAATGGAAGTTTTTATTGGTTCATGCAATAATTTCTAATAAACTTTCAAGATAATTAGTATTGTCCATCATCATTTGGATAAAATATTAATTATAAATATTTGATAATCAATAGACTAAAACACTTATTTTATGAAGTATAAACAAAATTTGTTTGTGTATCATATTGACAAAAAAAAAAATTTTAATATAGGTTATCACTTGAACGTGGAGAATTCCCGGTTAAATTTTTTGGCGATAACAAAATTATAAGGCGTTCTTCTAACGTCCTACGTATAGACATATCCTGAAGGATTCTACTAATACGGTTAAATTTAGTTTTATCCGCTGGGTATCGTGTTTCGTGCCATGTTCTGATCGTTTTGCGCTTTTATTGAACGCGAGTTCTCTCATCATCATAAGAAAGGCAATCTCGCGATTACCATCTTCGGAGGTTTCAGGTGTTGTCATTTTTATCGTTAAAACAACGTCTTTAGTCAGTTTTACTTGTTACTAATTGCCTTTAAAAACTTGAAAAATATATAAGTCGTAAATCAGCTACTGTTGGTATATTAATTAAATTTTTAATTTCATCCAACCATTATAATTTTATTCAAATTACTTGTATACATGACGTGGATAAATACTTGAAATACATCGTTCGCCACATTATTATATACACAGTACATACTAAAGATAATTTACTACTCGCACAAAGTCCAAAAGATAAATCTTACTCACATTCCATAGAACAAATTATACTTAAGCTTAACCTATGAAACATTACCGGCAATAGGTATATAATAGTTTAAATACAAAATAAACCAATAACTATTTGGTACATGTCGACCAAAAGATTACTGTTCTTCTGAAAATTCTTCTGTATTTTCATTTTAAAATGTAATAATTTTAAGTGATACAATTAGCTTTATAGATTATATGATTATTAAATTTTATAAATATTTATAATAAATGCTATATAGTTTAAATATCTGTAATCTACAAATCTGATTTAATCATTTAACTATGTACATATATCACTATAGATACTTAGATATTATTGTTGTCGTTACCATATATAATAGTAACCATTTTGCTAAAAAAATTGCTAGGATACCTCTCAGAATATACTTTAAACCCTATAAAATTAAACACTCGAACGTTATAAAAATATGTTATATTTTTGAACGAATACTTACATTATGTATAATATATCTATATATAACTTTATTTTTATCAATATTTTAGAATACAAATACCTACGTATAAAACAAAACATATCTGATTAAATGGCGTTCGGTTATAATTTATTAATTATGGGTTATAATATTATATT
This sequence comes from Pemphigus obesinymphae, assembly GCA_025469235.1. Lineage (NCBI taxonomy): Eukaryota > Metazoa > Arthropoda > Insecta > Hemiptera > Aphididae > Pemphigus > Pemphigus obesinymphae. The sequence continues at coordinate 11,724 of JAIPRL010008273.1, read as the reverse complement.
ATAAAGAAATTTTAGTTTCGAGTCATTAATTTATCATTTTAATATGATATGTATTATATACCTATATAGGGTTGAAAATGAGAATATATTCGTTAAAATGTATACGATCGAAATTTTAATCAAATCTTTAAAGGAAAGTATGCAGCTTTTACTATAATAACGATTTTAATTTCATGAAATAACTCCTAAAAAAAATAAAGAAAAAAAAGAGGTAAATAAGGGGTGGAATTAATTTACTTTACGGGTAAGATATTGATAACCGAAATATTAAGTTTGAGAGTAACAATATTCAGCGGAGTTTGATCTAACGCAAGTAAATATTACTGGAAAAAATTTATCGAATTTTTATGACTTCAAGATAACATATTTTATTATTTTAGTTATCACAATTTTTTTAATATTACATCTTTCCATTATATAAGGTTATAATTCAGAAAACTTCCCGGAAAATACAAAAATATTATCCGTGGACAGTACCATATAGGTAAGAATTTTCTATCAAAATGGCTATTACTTACTTTAAAACTCCTACTCGAATTTTTATATTCAAAAAGTTTTTGGAAAAAAAACATCATTATAAAACCAATAAAGAAGATAAATAGGACTTTGTTCTAAATTTAGGAATTACATAAATACTATGAAAATTTAAGTTATTTAGTTAACATAAAAAATTAAATAGTTACGTAAACAATGTACAAAGCCAGTCAACAATGACAATTTCGCTCGTCAGTTAGGATACTAGTTATAGATGTATGTGAATTTGAAAATAATTATAAATCTTTACTTTCAATAAAATGATTCTGAGCGAAGCTTGATGTTGTATATTATAATATTCCGATTTGTATATAGGATATGTAATCAATAACCTAATGTGCAAATCTAAAAATTGATGTTTTAGAATCTGAGTGATGTGAGGATTTGTTTTTATTAATTTTTTTATAAAATGATTCGGGCAGAAAGAGTAGGGTATTTTTTTGATTTTTTAAGTGGTTATCGAAAAACTACTTTTTGTAACAGAAAATTTTAATAAATTATATAATAACAAAAAAAACTAATCTTGTATATTGACTAATGGTAAAATAATAGACAAATGGTAATCGACTATTTAGTTATGTTATTTGATATTTAAAACTACTAAACAAGACCAAAAATTATTGTAAATTGGAAAATTAAAATGTCAGAAATATGTAATTTACACCAAACTTTTACTATAGCACAATGTTTATTAACGACGCATTTTGTATTAGCCATTTAAAATTCACCAAAAATTTACTCAGAAACTTTTTTTCGAAAAATTTCATTAATCACTGTTTTAAAACTCAATATATTCATCACCTGCAATATCCAACACAACGAGGGAAGTGCTTCCACATCTTATTGACTGGCTGTTTTAAAATTCTAACTACAATGAATCCAATAATTCTACTTTACTTATTCCATCTGAAAAGTATAAACAAGATTAAAAAAAATATCGAATTTCAAAATTTTATAAGTATGGCTGGAAAACAGTGAACAATTTTCAATATTTTAACCACCTCAATATACATTTCAAGTGAATGGCATTATATTTTTCTAAATTATAACAATTTTCTGTCATTTATTTATTTATATATTACCAACTAAAATGTATAATACGTAAATATATATATAATTCGGTAACTATGATAAGTTTATTCGTTATTTTAAAATTTATAACAATATTTCGTTGAGATCGTTAGTTTTTTTTTATGTTTAAGAAAACTATACACTAGAAAAATCAAAAAATGACCTCCATAAAGTATTGACTAGAACTACCAATATGTTAGAAAACTCTTATAATATTATTTCTACTCGAAAAAGTGTATACAATATACAAAGTGTACGTAAAATAAGAATTAAATAAAAAAACACATTGTAAAGCTAGTATATTCCTCACTAATTTCGGAATCTACTAAATTTTAACATGTTAAATTATTTTTAACTTTTTTAACTACCTATCTAGTTAATGCCCACATTTACAATTAACTGGAATAAAATATGAAAACTGAAATCCATGTTTCAATTTAATTGTCATTATATTTTATAGAATATATAATAAATAACAAATGATATATTATACATTACGAGCACTATACTCGTATATTACGTATACCTACTTTTATCGATATTCGTGAGAAATAAAACTCGGGAGTCAGGATGTACACATAGGACATAATATACATAATATGTGTTATACCTACTTGCGGGTATAATGTGGAGATCATATTTACTATATATTATCATTATTATAATATATAGTACACCGTATCGTCGTCTGTTTAATCATATAAATTATGATACCATAACCGTTCTGTTTAGGTATAAACAGTGTTAATCAGGCTGTATACCTATATAATCTTTATTTTTAGGTAGAATTTGTCATCGAGATTTCAGTAGTACGTATTTGTATAATATAGTTTTGGAGTTTCTACTTACACTAACCTTAGTGGATAAAAAAGGGTGCTATAAATAATACAAAAAACAAATATAATAAAATAAATCCCACAAAAAAAAAAAAAAAAAAACGAAACGAAACGAACAGGTTTTCAAAAACATAAATAAAAGAACGCATGTAGTAAACTTATACCTATATATACTTTTATTGTAATGATAACTATACGTTATCCAATTAACTACATATTTGTTTTAACTATTTTAATTAATAATTAATAATAAAAATGAATAATTTCTAATTAGCAATTATAAAATTAAATATTGTTGTTTTTAAACGACAATTAATAAAAAACGACAATATTTTCGTATTAAACACTTTTTTTTATTAACAATCAGATTAAAAATAACTAAAACGATAAGTATTTAGTTGTATTTTTTAACAAATATTTTCATAATCTTATATCTTAGAATTTACGAATTGTTAATATAAGTTTGATAATATTAAAATTTACCTACATATAAGTAGGTATGTTTTTTTTTTATGAGATTGTATCGAAAAAAAAAATCAAAATACAACAGTTATGTTCAAATTATAAACCTAGATACATCTGACATAAATATGTAGGTACATATTATATTATGTGCTTTTTTCATATTAGTAATTAAAATAGAATATCATATAATACCAATAATAATATTTGATTTTTAATAAATTAAAACAATATTAGTTGTTTTATAACACTAGTTCAAAGATGGATTTTTATAAATATACAAGGATAATACCTATAAAATATGGGCTAATTGATATAAAAAAATAAATCAAGTTAGTTGATGTAAATCAACTCAAAGCATTAAGTTAAAAGTTAATGGTTAACAAAACATAGTTTTAACAAATTAAGTTTAAAGTTAAAATAGAAAAAACGTTCAACTTAATTCAGTTAAAGAAAATAATTTTTCTTTTATAGGTATTATATTTGAATTTTATATTAAAATCTGAATCTTTAAAATTATTCAAAAATTGATAATAAATTTAACAATATATTACACTGTTATTAAAATATTAAGTAGATATTTGTTTGATACATTTTGTTAGTTATAATTTCGACTAAATATTCATATATAATAATATAATGAACTCAAGAATATTGTTTAGCGAGAGTTTTAATTGAATGATTATGAAAAATTTTTATATGTTAATACAATAAGAATTTAATCTAGTTGTGTTTTTTAATTGAAAAAAATAATTAACTATTTGATTTGAAAAATATTAATTTTTAAACTACAATAATTACTGCCCACCTTTGTAAAATGCTTATTATACTAATGTGGTCTACGTTTAGGATTTGTTTATAATATATATATATATACAATATAATAATAATATATATATATATAATTTTTTTATTGATTTTTTTTATAAAAAATAATTTAAATGCGACCTAAATAAATAAATATATCACAAAATTTTCAAATTATTAAAAAAATATTATAAAATACACCTTTTGACATTAATTCTTTATCATTAAATAAATATGGTATTTTATTAATTGAAAGCTTATATTAAATATATATTTATATAATGTGTGATATTATTTCTGAAAATATTCATCCAGTCTTAACATAATCGATTGTTTTTATATATTAGCATTGATTATATATGATAATATTTGATCAATGGTTATACCTAGTCAAATATTCCGCATTCGAATATATTATTATTATTATTATTATTATTATTGATTAGACTGTTAAAAGCACTAGACTACCTAATTTTATTAATTTATATTCATTACATATTTTATTATATGTAAAATAGACACATCGTTCATTGGGAAAAACCGGTTTGTCGAGTTGGGATGGAATTTTGTAATTTGTTTATTCTAAAATAAAAAAATCTTCGGTGTGAAAACGATACGTAAACATTCATAATTATACTAATATGCACCTATTAATAATAGGTACCTATATGTATATTAAATACGAAAATTATGTTTAAACGGTTAAATTTATAGCTTTTTCATTGACTCAAAATGTAACATATAATATTATAAACATTATACACTATTTTTACAGTTTGTAAATGCATCGTAATATCACCCTCTAAAATATACATATTCCCAGTACCTATTCAGTTACTAAAAGAGTTATGATCAATCGATGTCCCTGAATTCCTGAATATATAATATACCTAGTGACTATATTATAATCATATATTAAAGTCTTTAAAGTTTAAAAGCTCGTTGGGCAATGCTTGAAACAAAAAAATAAAAAAATTTCAAATTTACTTAAATTATACTTAGTACCGACTCGCACAAGTAATTTCTATAAAATATCTGACAATTCAAAGGTGTATTTTTTGTATTAGCTACTTAGGTATAAGCTGTACTTATATAGGTTTTTTTTTAAATTATTTTATAAGTTTACAATAGTTAGCTATATTTCAATTTTCATTGGTTAAATATAAATTAATTAATTTAGACTTTAAAATATTTGTAAAACATCAGTCATTATATTCCATAAATTTATGTTTATATGTCTATATTTTATTATATTATATTTATATATATATTATATCAAAATTTCTGATGAGCTCTCGTATAGTATTCATACGGAAATGATTAAATAACAATGTACAAAGATTTTAAATATATTACAATTTAAATTAGAAGTTCAGGAATTAAAAAACAGCTTTTATCGAATTAATTTCCCTAAAATACAATATGTCCCAGCATATCATTTTCTGCGTAAAACTTCTGTAGAAAATATTAATTTTTCGAAAAAAGAGTATTTTCTTTTTTATTGTAAAATCGAATATTTGCAGTTTTTTATGTACGAAATTTTCCTTTGTTTTAGCATAGGAACAAATCTTGGCCATGGCAATAATGCCTCAGGAAAGTTCTATACGACTACTATAATATATATGGACAAATTATATTATACTCTGTTTTCACAATGATAAAGGCAGTAACTGAGTATGTAACTACCGAATGGTCAAAAATTAAATTAATATATTGCATTATTGTCAATTTGAACATTATTCGTCATTATTATTATATGTTTTATTTGATTTCAAAATGTGATTAACGATACAGATTTTTAACAAAATGCCGTTTTTCCAATAATTTACTTTTTGTAGTTACTGCTTTTATCGCTAGGAGAGCAATATAGTGTAGGCGTGTATAATATATTATACGCTTACAACAAATCATTTTTACTCGAATTAAAAATCGTTTCTTTGATACCAGAATCTCCGATTTATGACCTATACGAGTATAATAACGTACACTGTATAATAACTATATAATATAAAGGTACCAATGTATACATATAGGCATTAGGTAGATAAATGGACGCAAAATCGAACGGAAGTTATAGGTCTAAAATTTACGATCAATATTTTGATAAATCATACATATTATATTAAGTTTATGGAGTCAAATTTTATTATATTATACAATTCGACAAACTATATTTATGCGTTTACGTACTAAATCAGAGAAAATATATTATTATTTTGCTCTATACCATACAATAATAATCGAAAAACCAAAACAATTAATGATTACAATTAATACATAAAATAAATATTAAATAATATGAAATTATTTAACATCTTAATTTAATAAGTAATATATTATATAATTTGGTAAAAAAAAGTTTAAAAAAAATATTTATAATATATAATTTATATGATGTTTTTGATTTGCATGTTTAACACACTACTGCAAAGCCCAGTTTTAAATTTTGTACTTTTACAAACTTTATTTTGCATATTTTGCATTTTTTTTTCATTGAAGTTAAGACCTACGTCTTTTTTAAAAAGGCTATATTTTGACGAATAATGGAATATATTTATGTTTTACGAGTATATTAGTATATTCATATATTAAAAAACCCCAAAAAATTAGTATTTCATTACAAAATTAGTCTATGAAAGATAAAATAGTAGGTAGGTACCTATGTACAAATTGAGTTTTAAAGTTAATGTGGTATCCAAAATTTAGAACGATTTTTATCTAAAACAAAGATTTAAATTTTTCTTAAAATTATAATACTTTTATCTTTATTTTATAGTCAAAATAATATTAAAATCAATACTATATTTTATATATTATAGGTATGTATTTGATTTTTATATAATGTCATTTTTCAATATTTTTAGGACATAAACATTCAATAAACTTTAGTTAAAAAATATATTGAGTATAATTCGTATGTAAATGTAAGTAAATGTACACTTTATTGTGTAAATAATTTATTTTAAACTAATATGGAGATATTTTATGAGAACGATCGGGAACAAAAACTATCAAAAATAGGCAGAACGAATAATAGTAAAAAATAATGTACTCGAATTTGTATTCATATTTATTGCTATCAATATAAATATTACGAAATCATGATGAACAAAAGATTTTTTATTTTTATTCAAAGCCTAAGTGAGCTTTCGAGTTTATTGTACTACGGTATTTTTAATTTTTAATTTATGTTGGAAATCGTGAAGTAAGTATCAAAACATAAATATTATTGTTTGAAATTTTTCAAGCGTTTATAATTACAATTTAGGTCGTAAATGTAAAAAAACGAAATTCAATTATTTCACAATTCTTAATAACATTTAGACTCTTTATCTCTGTTATTAAACTTTTAAAATAAGTGATGTTATGTTTAGATTTTGAGGAAAGTACGGGGAATGTATTGGGTTTACAATCGTACGTGTTTTATTTTATTTTTATATCTGTATATATTTTTACTACCAGTAGAAGTGCTCCAAATATTTTATGCTTGTCGTTTTTCTGATATAAAATTTTACCTAGTTTTTATTTATTAGAGAGATTATATTAGCTCAAAATATAGCTTTTTAATGAATAAGAAAAAACTACCGAAAATGGTAAAACCCTTTACAATTTTCATGAAAACCGATTAGGTATGTATTATTTCATCATGATTTCGAAAAATTGAAGTGTTCACCAAATTAATGAGTAAAAATTTTGAATATTTTTAATCCAATTCTCGACTAGGTACCTACTTGTATTTATACAGATATACAGCCATACTATGGATGTAAACAGTAAAGGTATTATGGGCATAAAAATCGTAATTTTAAATTTTAAAGCCTAAAAATTTAACATACTTTTAAACATATGAGTATAAATATCATATTAAAAACATTTCGAAAATTGTTATTAGCAATTTTTTAACAGATATTTAAACTTTTTCGATAACTATCATTATTTTATTAAAAAATTATAGTTGAATGAATTATATATTATTAATATGATGAAAAAAGGTTGATGGAGTTTCTAAACTATGGATTATTAGTTATAAAAGTGGTAATTTTAGGTTCCAAGGTCTAAGAATTTAATACAAGTTTGATTAATAAAATAATTATATTTTAATTATAAAACTTATATAAAATAAGTAGTTATGAAAATATAAGATTGTAATCTTACACTAGGTACTATAAGTACATATTCATTGTTTATTTGTTCCTACTTAACTTATATTTATTAATTAACAGTAATAGTTATACATATTGTTTTATCAAAATAAATGATTTATATAATTATAGCCTTTCAATACCTTTAAGGGTTCACGCGCCGTACTCCGTCCGACGAACCGAGTAGTCGCAACTTTATACTGACCGTTTTTAAAAAGTTGAAAGTTAACCCAAATTAAAAGTAATATACATTTTATTTTAACTTATACTTTTACTTAAATTTAGTGTGTTTAAACTTAACAAATTAAAAAACTTAATAAACATAATTCCTGTATTTAACATCGTATACATTTTTATAAATTACAATTATTGCTGAATTAAATCAAATTTTTTTCGTTCAATATACCTAATACATATGCTTACATACTGAAAAAAATATATAGGTAATATTACACAAATATTTGTTCTATTTATGGAAAATTTAAGTTATAAGCTTAGATGTAATGTATATATGAATACATTGTTAATATATTATTTGGTGTTGAAATTTATATTATATTATGCATACTATATTACTAACAGCATTTTTTTTTTTAATATTCTTATTTTCAAAATTTCACTACAAAAAATATGTACTGCAGGATTACGATTTTTATTTTGTTTCCAGCATTTAAACATAATAACTTCATCGAAGAATTTAATTAAATTATATTCGTTGCAATGGTTCGCATTTTTTTAAATGATTTTTGCGAAAAGTAAAAACACCGCCATTTGAAAATGCTTAAGATTTTGACTGAAACAATAAACAAAAATACGTGTTAATGTATTTTTAATAACAATTATACGAAAACCTGTATTATAATATATATATATACCTATATAATGAAAATTATTATTACAAAAAATAAAAATGAAGTTTTGATGTTATATTAAAAACAATATGAAATTGTACGATATACCTTGTTTTTATTTGAAAATTCCATATACAATTCAACCGAGTAGTATCAGATAATATAATTAAATAAACATTTTAGTCGTAGTTGTGTTTTTCAAAACTATCTATCGTTATTAGTCATTATGCATGAGGTACATACTAATGATTCTTAGCATGTTGAAAAACATTTCTTTTAAAAGAGCCAGAAAATTCTTACAATTCCATAATCGGATTTCCATGATCAGACGATTAAGTTAGGTAGTGGTTTTTAGACGTTTATTTATCGTAACAACAATAATACGAATATAATATTAAAATACATAGCAACCGCTGCAGTCATGCTATTCTCTGCAGATATAGCAGTGCGCATTTTTTTTATAATCTCCTATCCTCCTCCTCCCATAACTAATTTATAATTATTAAAGTAAAAAAACTAAAAAAAAATAACTCGAATGCATTTAAAAAAATAGTTTTAACTACAGTCGTGACCAAATTATTGTTAAATATTACGGGAAGCACAGCACGTATAATATGTATATATTTTATATCCTACATATTTTTTTATATAAGTATTAAATGTTTACACTAAAGTTCCGCTTAAAATAATGTATCATTGTTTTTAAATTTAATGAATATCTACTACATAGCAGCCTCCTACCCGACGAGCAAATGCCTATATACTAATGTACCGGAAATTGAATAGCTATCGAGAACATTTTAATACACCTAAGTCCTAACTAATATGCTGCTGAGAGAAGAGAAATTTTAGAAATTATTACTTTTCAAAGTAACTGTAAAAACATCAGATAAAATTGTGTATTTCATAGATTAAGTAGGTACAAAATGTCTTGGACTCAAAACCAAATGGTTGTAAATCGTAAATTTTTGAAGAATTACCCATATTTATCATTATTATATGTACGAAATTTATTGGAAAGAATTAATTTGCATAATTATTGAACGAATTCCATCATTTATTGAATTATTTGAAGGTAATTCTAAAATTAATGGTCTCCTGCACGATTTCAATTGTTCAAACCAAAAACTTTTGGTTCCGAGTCTAATATAATATAGTAAGAACTTCAACCCAATTAGTAAATAATCTTTGATTTCATTAATAACTCGTAAGTAACTAACATTTAGTGACGATGATCCATAACCAATTTTTCTATACCAAAGTTGGGATTACGACTGTGGAGATATCGTAACGGACCTTACACAGGTGTGATATACATAACATTATGTAAATACCCGGTTATAGTAACCGGAAATCATGTGCGAAGATGACTTATAGAAATTAATAAATTGTGATTGCGTTGTGCTCAGGTATACTTAGTATATGGGCAACTTATTTTTTTGTAATAATATTGGTTTAGTGCACGGTTATCTACTAAATAACCGTGGTTTAGTGTAACGATCAATATCGACCGATATTTCCAGTTGTTATTATTGACAACGGCTAGAAAATGTCGTGAAATTTCTGTCCGGAAATGTATTGCATAATGTGATAACGACAATAGACGACCCAAGTAGGTGTACACCTATACGCGGTATTACAATATCTATTGGTGCGCGTTTCGAGCTCTTATTCGGTTCGGCTCCGCCGTTAAAACGGATTTATCTTTTAATTTCGGTCCGGCCTGGCCTAACGTACACGACCCACCGTCTTTCTGTGCGTGGGCGCATTACACCGCGTTATATCCGCGTGGCGGACCTTTTAATTTATCGATACCGCCCGGTTTGTTTTAAATTGCTTTCGTTATCGCGATCGGGGTGGTGGAAAACACAAATATATAATAATGTATAAATGGAGAAAAATAAAATCTCGGCCTCCGCCCCTCTCCGCCGGTTCGATTCTGCCACCGTCGAATAGCCGCAATCGTATAATATTGGTCGGCCGACCAAAGCTGCAGAAAGACGGTAATATGCCTGCGGTATAGTAATTTTGTTGCAGTTGCAGATTTTGAAAATTCGTACGAATCGGAAGAGTCAGGGGGAAAATAATAAAATTTGAAAATATAACGACCGAAATCGGTACGAAATTCATACGTATGCGGTGTTCGATATTATTAGTATTTACTGTTTATGTATACAGTAGTAGAACCTTGATTAACCGTACTCACTCGTCCGAAAATTTGTATGCGTACCAAAAGTAAATGCATCATGGGCGGGCATGCGGTATATTATTGTACGTAGGTTGAGAACGATAAGAACGATTTGAGGCTAAAGGAAAAGTACAGACAAGTCAAGCAATGGAATCAGTCGATGTCTCCCTCCATTCCATCGAACTTCTTCGAACGGGAAAATTTTCACTTCCACGACTTCATAAATTTAAAAAAAATTAGAGGTTAAGCGAGCAAAATCATTTCGAATCGTGAAAAAACAAAGACCGATTACTTCATAGTTCGAACCCCGATGACTATAACATGACAATGTACACACACATGCGGATATGTATACATATAAAATCGTATACACAAGCCCGGATTAAGCACTCAGGGGGCTCCAGGGACGTAATCAGTTGTAGCCCCCCCATCCTTCTCCCATAAATAAAATTGCCTTATAATATTTTTTTCCTTTAATTATTATAAATAGAACATAATTAAAATAATAATAAACTGAAAACTAACAAAAATAAATCTTTTAAATATTATTTTGTTAAGCAATAAAAATAAAAATGTAATATAATAATAAAATATAATGTATATATTATAAATAATAATAAATTTAAATATAAAATTAATAAAGCAAATTAATCAAAACACGTAGACTTTTAAAAATGAAAATAAATATGTACCTACCTACCTACCTAACTTATTTATTTATATCAAAACTTATACTTTTAAATGTAGAAGGTATAATTTAGACGAATGTCTTTTTCCTTGATTTATGTTCAGCAAATCCTTTTAGAGTTTCTTCAAAACTAATACTTTGTAAA
>JAIPRL010008272.1:0-20718 GCA_025469235.1 Pemphigus obesinymphae | reverse complement strand
TTTTGTAAAATATTGTCAGAAAAAAAAGTTACAGCATTTTTAGTTTTTGATATTTTTAAATAGCTTTAACTTTTTCGTCAGACGATATTTTACAAAATGCCCATGAGGTTCACTCGAAAATATTCCTCGCTTTAAATTTTGTAATATAAGTGTTTATATTATATAGTGTTTATACTCTAAATGTAACCTAAACGCCAAAATTTCAATTCTGCGTAGTGTGATTTTGCTATATTATCTGTTAGATAGACAGAGACAACAAATGCGGGTGTAACATCCTCTGTATTCTTTTAAATTTATAAATAATATATTAATGCATCGTAATGAAATTTGGTCATAATAGTTCATATATGTATAATCAATGGTATAGTACTTGCCCACATAATAATAAAAACGAATTGTTTCATCCAGATTATATACGGGAAAGGTGAAACCGGTTTATTTGTTTCAAAATATTTTATCATAAATATAATATGCAGGTTTATATTATTTTTATCGGGCGACAGACAACAATAATAATAATTATTACAGTTTAATATTACGTTGTTTGGTAAGGTGACAATAACGCAACTCGCAACCGCTCCGAACTCCGAATACAGCGAGGAATTATAGGTAGGTATATTCTATATTTTTAAGTGCATTTTTTTTGTGAGTCTTAAATCGGAACAAATGTATTTGAATTACTTTACACGCCTCGAATATTTGTATTATTAAATCTTTTCGCACAAACATATGCGCCTAAAATGTTGACAACATTAGGAGGTAGTTTTTTCACTGATCATTCGATTGATTAAAATATATATAATATAGTAGTCAGTCGTATTATTAAATCTTTTAATCTTTTAATGTGTATAAAAGACAAAAATACGTATTATTATAATTATACGGTATATGGACAATCGTTTTATACAAGACATAATATAATAAATATTAGGATAGTAGGTTCCCATCCTGGAAATTTCGATATCATAAAATTTTTGAATAATGAATACTGTCCTAATATTTTGATAATTTATGATGACACTTCAGTAATATTAGTGAATTCATTGATTTTAATATTTTGTTTGGTGGTTCGATTTCAGATTCTTAGTACTATTCTATTTATCGAGATGGCGCTGGACAGTTATATCGTCTTTTTACACGATTTTTGCATTTTGTTATCAAATCGATTTTTATTATTAACAACGTATCATATGTTTTCCCAATGTCTTTCTCTTATTTCACGTTTTTCTTCAAAATTTGTGTCCATTAACCATATTACTAATTGTTTTATTAGATGATTTTAATTATTCGCCGTGACGCACGCACAACAATTTAATTATTTCGTGATACCGAATTTTGCTTACCTACCTCTTTGCATTTATCTGAAATATTTCTAATCGCCGTCCGCCGTTTGTTGTTGTAAATTGCCGCCGTCCAATAATCGTTCGACCGGACGATAATATGTGAGTTTTTCGAGATATGAATATGAATCAAGTAGTCATTGACCAGAACTGGTCAAAAAAAGGGTCATTGGCCAGAAGATGGGGTATTCCCCTGAACCACATCAGCTTTGATTACGTTAACGATTGCGAAGACCCCAAAGAATTGAAACGCATTATCAAAATACTGGAGTGAGTTTCTTCCGTTTAATGTGCCTCACAATAACTTATCTACCCATTTTTTTTTATAATTATTAAATAATTACAATAATAGAATACAATACAATAAAATAGGTATTCTCTCAAAAAAACAAAACATCAATATCTAGGTACCTAGGTTTTGTTTACCTGTTTAATTTTCTTAAAATTTAGAAAATAATTTCAAAATTGTCACACATTATCTTATTTGATCAGTTCATATTTCTTTTATCTGTAATATGTGTACAATGTGTACATTATATTTATTTATTACCGTTATACAATAGGTACCTAATTATTGTAATAAGAAAAATATTCGTTTTTTTTTCTCCTATTATGGTAGGTAGGAATAGCCATTGTTATCATGCTATCATATTACCTATAGATAGGTGTAAAATGTAAATTTTATAAATTAGATACCTATCTAACTGTACTTAGTTTTCTTTTTAATAAAATATTTATTGTTTTTCTTTTATCTCAGTAGGTAGGTAAGTACCTATTTTATGATGTATGTGGTATCTAAATTAATAATAATTCTAATAATAATATTTTAATATATTTTTTTTTTTTTGTGGCTACTAAGATATTATGATCTCTGCAATCTAATGCCTGGAAATAGTAAATGTATTTGCACGTTTTTACTAAACCCATATTAGCTACAAATTTGAATTACACACAAACAAATTAGAGTATAAAATTATCCTGGTCAATATTGCGTAGATCATAGATAAATGCCTTTTAGACTTATATGATTCAAATAAAATAAAAATTTCCGTTGCGACTAATATAATATACCTACCTATCTAATTGATTGTGAAAAAATCTCAATTGTAAATGATTATTGTTTAATATTGTCATTAGTACTCCTCTATTCGTTTACTGGTACCTAGTTGTTGATCATGCAGGTCAATTATTTGGTTTTATTTAAAATATAGGTAACTGTAATAAAAAAATGTTTAGGTAGATACAAAAATGTGCATTTGTTCAAAAAGTATGTGGTATGTAAAAAGCAAGTACCTAGGTATGTATCATTTTAAATGCCACAGTAATTCAGTATGTAAAAATAAATGACTGAATAATAATTTTTAATTAATAATAGTAAATACTTAGTACTTATCTACCTACAGAAACAGATTTAGCTACTTTCAGAGTTCTAATTTTAGTTTTAAAAAAGTATCAAAATCTTCAACATGTGTACCTTCTACATTTGAATGTATAATTGAATTACTTAGGTACTTAAACAGGAATCATGAGTGGTAGGTATATCTACTGGTTTACCTATTTAAATTGTATGTAAGAACTATGGATTCTATATTAAGTAATATTTTACCATGCTTCATTTTACACTTAATTAAAATTGTATAGGTACGTATATAATTCCTATATTTGATTCAACACTTTTACATATTAAATTATAAGTATGTAATTAGATAGGTAGGTATGTATAAAAATAAATTGATTGTTTTCACTCTATTATATTCTACCTATTTCAAATAGGTGAAACATAATTATTAGTTATAACTATTTTATGAAATGTGCGATAGAGCGCATCACAAAAAATAAAATTTTTATACCTATGTAGATACTTACTTATATACTATTATAAATTATAGTGTTATAAGTTATAACTTACAACACATCGGAATAAATGTATAAAAAAATTAATTTCATACAATAAAATATATATATTTCAGGTCTGGTGAAGAAGGGCATTTTCCAGAGTTGATGTTGGCAACTGAAGCTCGTTTACGTCAAATTAAACCAGATGCTCCAATATTGAATAGAAAACTCTGTTTTGCACAGAAATCTTCTGATCTACCAGACGATGAAAATTATGATGACATACTTCATGATATAGCTGTAAGTATATTAGAAACAAATTATAGAATATATTGGTATTCATAATATTATTGCAATATAAATTTAGTTTAGGAAAAACTAAAATTTTGATTTTACAAATGAATAATCATAATAATTTTTAATGAGTGAACATTACTTGTATATGGCAGGGTTTAGGACATTTCAGCATGGGGACATTTTGGCGTTATGTTTTTCTTAATATATTCATAATTCGTAAGAGTTATTAATATAAAAATATTCGAATAATTATTTAGAATTGTAAAATTGTGTAAATGTATAGTTTTACTTTTTGATTTTCTAAGTAGTTTTCAAAATCGTAATGAAAACCAACTTTTATTAAAGAATATCTCAAAAATTTGTTGTAAATTTGAAAATAAATAAACTAGTTATGAATGACTAAGGATTAGTGATTATGTAAGTGATATATAATATTTATAACTACCAAAAAAGATCGAACATTTTCATAAATGGGAAAATTAAAATAGCAGAAACTTAAAATTTTCACAAAATATTTACTATAAGTGACATAGTTTTTTTTTATTAGTCATATGAATGCTAATAGTAATACTCTTGTTATATATAACACAATTTTATAATGTTAATATTATTATTAATGAATGTGTCTAGGTATTATTACTATTATTATTAGGTATTATTTTAAATGATTGAGGAACAACATTTTTTTCTTTAAGTATAGAACAGGAACGGAACTTTTTTTCTTTCTTAACAAGATGAACTTGAACTGTTACTAATAATAAGTAAAAATTATTGTTAGTTTAATTATTATAAATATTTTAATATTTAATTGTTCGCTAGCCTCTCAACACAAATAATATATAATATTTTCTATTAATTATAAATAATAATATTCTAATATAAAATTTTGATTAAAATTAGGATTATTAAATTAATTTGAAATATTCAATTATTACGATTATTTAAAATAATGAAAATTTCAGATTATTATGATTAATCCATTTATCAACAATTTTGGATTATTCTGATAATTATGATTATTTGATAATTTTTGATTATTATGATTATATGATTAATCGAAATGCAACTCTTTATAGATTGTGATATTTCATAATCGCCCAGCAATAATATTGATATAAATAATTGTTTTATATTTTGGAATAATTTTCATAATATTTTAAATTTAATAATTACTATTATTTTTTATTGGGTACAGATGTACAGTAACATTGAAGTATTTATTTAATTTAATTTTTGTTGTGGTATATTGGTATATGAAAAAAAAAAATTCATATTAATAAAATTAATGGCTGTGGTTACCAGCAGCTAAGAATGAGAAACCATTTTGTGTATAGAATAGAAATAGAATAACAATGTAAAATAATTAGTATAAATAATAATAAATATTATATAAATATATTTTCAACAGCATTTTTGGAATATACCTACTAATTAACATCATTTTAAAAGTAACAAAAAAAAAATTATTTCTCAATACTAAAAAATGTTGATACAAGTATTTTATATTAATATTAAGAATTCTTTCCAATTTCTGGGTAATTGTTTCTATTATGTATATAATCTGGGTTAAAGTTTGGCATTAACATTTTACACTCATCTTATATTAATTATAATTATCATCTTCTTCTTCAACAGCTTAACGGTCCATTGAGGACCTGAGCTGCCACTAGTAAGCCTCTCTATTTTTCTTTATCCAAAGTCCAGTTTACTGTTGCATTTCCATTTATCAATCCCATATCCTTTTTTACCGTATCGTTTCACCGGTTTCTTGGTCTACCAAGTGGTATTTTCTGTCAGAACATTCTTTATTACGTCCCCATTCACTCTCCATACATGTCCCAACCATTCCAATTGTTTACATTTTGTATATGTGAGTATATTGGGTATTCTGTATAGACAATACAGCTCGTCATTATGTCTTTTTTCGTATATTTCCAGATCATTGTTATACACAGGCCCATAGATGTTTCTTAAGATTTTCCTTTCCCATATAGCAAGTTTTCTATTGTCTTCTTTTGTCATGGACCAAGTTTCACATACATAGGTTACTATTGGTCTGAGGTAGTTTGTGTATAAAGTAACATTTGATTTTCTTGATAATAGTTTTGATCTTAATAACTTTTTTTATGCTGAAATAACATTTATTTCTGTTTGATATTCTTTCATTTATTTCTTTATGCATGTTGATTATAATAACACCCAAGTATTTGAAATTATCTACCTTTTAAAAATTCTTATTTCCCACTTTCTGGTTATATTTATATCTTCTAGATAAGATCATAAATTTTGTCTTTTTTTTTATTATAATTATTTATATACATGAATAAGTAGTTCAGTATATTATTATCAAGGCTCAGAAGTTGATGTACTAAAAAACGCTTAAATAAGCATGCAATAATTCACTAAAATCTGGCAAAATATGCACTTAAAGTTCAGAAATATGTATGTATATACACTAAAAATCAAAAATTATGCACTTAAAATATGCACAATTTAAAAACTGATGAGGTAATTTATTTATTTTTTATTTTATAATAATAAAGCATTATAAATATAATATATTTTAGTTTTAAAAAGTTTGTTTTCCTAATAAAGTATGAAATATGCACTATAAAATCAAAAAAGCTGAAATATGCTAATAATATTTATATAAAAATAACTCAAAATATGCGTTTATATGCAAAATAAAATTTAATATTCTGATTCCTGCATTTTCGAATCTGATTTCTATCTTAGCATGATGTAGTATTTAGCACATTTAATATGAAAACGTATTAACTTCTGACCCTTGATTATTATATTTAAATAAACTAATCATTTAATGATTTATTTAAAAATGTTTTTAGAAATGGATAAAAAAATCAAATCAACAAGAAAATGATTTATCTATAAAGGAAGACTCTTCAATTCCAATAAATCATCATGATGATCAACCAGTTCGAAAATCGATTGATCTGACATCAATGTTTAATAGTGAAAAGGTAATATTTATTTAAATTTAAATTCATTGTTGATATTCACATATCACATTTTAAAGGTTTATAAAAATATAAATACAGTTTTGTTTTATTCAACGTATAAAATATGCTTATTTTTAGCCTGAGCGTGAATTATCCATACCTAAAGTGTCTACTGTACATCATGAGCCATTGGCAGCTACATATTCTAAATGGGATAAATATGATCCTGATGTTGAGTTAATGAGATTAGAAAACGCTGAGAAAGTTAATAGGATACAACTACAAAAAAAAAGGACAATAAATTCAAATAATTTGTCAGTTGGAGCAAATGATTCGTCAAGTTTCCAAGATCCAAGGATAAAATTTATTGAGTCACTATCTAAAAGTAAGTTTAAAACTTTTCAAAACATGTGAGTATGCTACATTTTTATATAGGTAATGCCAGGTATATTTAAATAAACTAATCAATTCTAAGTAATTCAAAATTAAAGTAGATTGATATTGATTCTTTGATATTGTTTAGTTTGTATAATTCTATTTATATATTTAACATTAAAAAATATGTAATAAAACTAAAATGAACAGAACCACATTGTTTAACTACACCTTATTCAGTTTAAGATTATACTTATCAGTGACACATCTTTCTACCTTGGCCATATGTGTATTTAGTTTGTTTGACTTTTACATTTGTTGTTTATATGCATTAT
The DNA here is from genome assembly GCA_025469235.1 of Pemphigus obesinymphae. Classification (NCBI taxonomy): domain Eukaryota; kingdom Metazoa; phylum Arthropoda; class Insecta; order Hemiptera; family Aphididae; genus Pemphigus; species Pemphigus obesinymphae. Next base: position 13,575 of record JAIPRL010008272.1, on the reverse strand, counting down.
GCATTTTTTACACACTGACCACATTACTTTTTTGTTTACAATAAATATCTTGTGGTTTATTGCAAAAAGTTTTATCGTTCTGTGTTTTGTTAAATAATATGAAAATACAAAAACATAACATTACTGTAAATTTGCTTATACCACAGAATGACTATGATAATGGATATTATGATATGATAACCCTTTGACAGATGTATAATATTATGATTCTCCTGTATGCAATCAGTCAATGACAGAGCAGCTACTAGTCATTTAGGGGGAGGGGGTCTATCATTACTCTGGTGTTCATTTTAAATGTACATTTTAGTATAATCTTAAACTCGATAAGGTATAGTAATAAATGACACTATCGAACTGTTTGATCAATAATTAGTTACATTAAATTATTTGATTCATACTTTATTAACTATCTTTATTTGATTAGTGTAGTCAAACTATTCGAATAGTTTCGAAACTAATTTATAGTTGAACTATTTGGTTATCAAACTTTTCGATAGCTTATTGAAGTATTCGTTAGTAGTATGATTGGTGTTGTTGTTTGTATTCAATAGTTCAAATTCAAAGTATTCGATAGTTTTTATTGAAAAAGTCCCATTCGATCATGTATAACTATTCGATAGTTTATGATAACTATCAAATACTATTAAATATTAAATTAATATTTTACTTGATACTATTTAAAACTTTGTTAATGTTCATCACCGATCACAGCTGGCTAGAGTGAAGAAAAACGGTCTGAATTTGTGGTATCCACTAGATCACGCTCTGAATCATAGTGATGTTATTTTATATGTACAACATAGGAAATGTATTGGGTTTTTATTATTTTATTTCAAATGATTAAACTTATAAATAATTATTTTAAGACCCAATTTTCCTCAATTGAATGAATGAATTTCCAAGGTATTTTTATAAATTATTGTGTATCAAAGAAGTTACAGCGTTTTAAGTTATCCTTTTTTTTTTAAACTGTAACTTTGATAAGCAATATTTTACAAAAAGGATATGTCATTTTCTAGAAAATATTCTTCTTTTTAATTTTAACGTAGACACATTTATTGTTTTGCATACTGTAATTTTGCTGTATTGCCTATTAGATGGACGGAGACAACAAATGTGGGTGCTAGAAGTCCTCTTAATTATTTTAACTAATAATTATCAACATTGCCTCATTATGTAAAAATAACATTACTGTTTACACTTTACAGTATACTTTGTTTGGCATTACAAATTCGAATCACTTTATTCAATTTATAATATTCTACATCAAATATTCATGATCATAATAATATAAATTTTAAGCTATAATTTTTTTTATTAAAATAATAACTAGCTTTTTATTACATTGACACTACTTAAAATTTAAATAAAACATTTTTATTGTATTAAATATTTATAAATACGTATGTATCATTAAACAAACATTAACTACACATATTTACAAATTAAAATTTTTTTTTTTTCTAGATTACATTTGTAATTGTACATACATTTTCCTACAATATTTCATATAATAATATACGTATAAATAACATATAAACGCATGACATAAAATTTAAGAAATTACAAATATATATATTTTTTTTTTTTTTTTGCATGTCACCTAATATTAATAATTTATTTTCAAAATATTTTTTTATAATATAACACAATTTTGTATGACATTTCAATATAGATTTTTTAATTTAAGAGGTATTAAAATCAATTATTTAAATATTTAATTAAAATACTTAAATTTAAATTAGTCAAATAAATAATTAAAAATACTCTCAAATTAAATTTAAGAATTTTTCAGCTTTCTTTAAAATAAAAAATATTTGATAAAATTTAACTATTAAATTGTTTAGGTGGTACTTTTAAACCTCAAGACTTAGCAATGCGTGAAAAGGAATTGGGTAATGAATGTTTCAACTCTAAAGATTATGAAGAAGCAATTAGTCATTATAGTACTAGTATTATCACCTATTCAACACCAGAAGCAAGAAACAATAGAGCTATGTCATGTAAGTATTAATATTTCATAATAGAAATATGTCATATAGTTATTTTTTTAAAACTTTAAAATACCTACTATTAGGAATGTTTTTCACTTTCTCGTATTTTTTCAAAAATCAAGATAGTATTGTAATCATCTATTAAAAAAACAATAAATTCAAATGAAAAATTTAATTTCTCCACAAAAATATATTTATATTACACCCAACTAAAAGTAATAGATTCTAAATGTTAGTAGCTGAATTTAGTAGTTTTGAATTTTTTACAAGGTTCTTAATCAATTTTAATCTATGATCTTAATGGTTTTTTTTTTAACCGCATTTGTCAAGAAAATATGTGTAGGACATATATTTTCATATTGTGTAAACGTTGTGATATATGTGATAAATTATGTTGAGTAGTTTGATAGGGTATTTTTTTTTATTTCTTTCAAGTAATGCATAACTCTATTTGTTTGTAAAATATGAAAATATTAATTTTATATTATATAAAATAAGTTACAAGTACAGTATTAAACATAATTTCTTTCCATTTTTTATTTTTAAGAAATTTAAATTATATATGTTTGTATATTATATATCTTGTAATACCTATATATTAAATTATAATAATATGATTTATGAGATATGCATGTATTTAAAAGTATAAATATGTGTTATGTATAAAATTTTATTTTAGCAGAAGTGTTGTACATTTATTTATTTTTTTAAATGGTTTTGTATAGGTTAATTGAGTATTATTTAAAATATGTTAAATATTAATTTTTTTTATGTTTTTAGATATAAAATTGAAAGCATATGATAAAGCATTGGAAGATTTGAGAGAAGTAATTGAAAGTGATCCAAATAATATAAAAGCACATTTTAGAAGAGGATCGTGCTTTAAATCTATATCCATGTATTGCTTAGTTAGTACTTATTATAAATTGAGATAAATCTTGTTATAAAGGTTTGAAACTTGATGCATTAAAAAACAATGAAATGTACATAAATATAAGCCTAAAATCTAAATATCCAGTTTTTTTTTAAATAGTATTTATATGTAAATAAACTTAAAACATTTTTATAATATACATTAATGTGTTTGTTCTAGTGCTTTAAATGTATATTATTTTCTCCATACAGAAGACACGTAATGCCAGCAATAGTGGAACTTATTAACATATAGACGATGATAATGTGTATATCAAATTTACTCCCAAAATTTAAATTTAAAGATAGATATGATATAAGCATTAGCAATTTAAACAATAAAATATAATAATTTAACTTTGAATATTAATTTTTTATTATTGAAAAAAGTTTTTGTGAAGTTAATAACAAAAATGCATTATTATATTTAAAATCTTAAATGTTAAATTATATGTAAAATATGGAATAAAAAGTTTCGAATTTGAGTTGTATGTAAGTATTATGAAACTAATTTATGCTAAATCAGATTTTGTATATGTTGCTTCAACAAATATGTATCAAGTTTCAAACTACTTATTATGTTGTTAGTCAATAAAAAAAATCTTATAATGGTTTTTATTTTTATTTATAGGCATTAAGATCGTTTGAAACCACATTAAAATATGATTGTAATAATTTGAAAGCTCTTAATTATGTAAAAGAACTAAAGAATTTAATTTCAAATATACCTCCAAAACAATTAATTAGGTGTCTATTATTTTTGAGCCAAATTAATAAAATAATGTTTAAATTTGTTTGATTTTTCTCATATATTTACTTTTTTTTTCTAGAGTCCGTGAAATAACTAGACATTATGATCAAACTGTGTGGGATATAGAAGACCCATTTTATGTATCTTATATGGAACTTTCAGAGTTAAATAGACAGAATGTTGAATATTTGTATGAGGATAATTCCTCTGGATGCATGACTGAATGTATTTGTCATTTATGTCCTTGGCATGAATGGCAGCAGCGTAAAAAAATATTTGGACATATCAAATCGTTTAAATTGATAGGACAGAAGAAACGCTGGAAATTATTAACATCTGATATTGTGCCTGTATTAATATCAAAGTCTTTAGTCCCTGAAGGTCAAAAGCCAAAGAGATTGAATGTCACTGAGATTAATTCTGTTAAAATTAATGGCCATCGTACCAATTATTCAACGGTTAGATTTTAATTTATTAAAATTATGTTGACACTCAAGTGCATACTTATACATTGCAGAAGATTTGTGATAATGGAGTCAATGGAATTGGTAAATCACCATATGAACATTTTGATGATGACTTAAGTATAAAACCAGTGTCTAATGTTAACGATTTTTTACAAAGTTGGAAAAAAGTTAGTCAAAAAAACAATTTTGAATTATATCATAAACTGTTGCGAAGTATTAAACCAAAAGATTTACCCAAGGGTAAGTATTACAAAATTATTAATTATGACAGTTTTAACCTATGTTTTAACAACTTGTTCGGGGCACACCGTTATACACTTATGCATAATTATAACCTGTATGATGATTGTTATAAATTAATATCAATAAAAAAAACTCGTGTTTATGAGTTTTGCGTGGTTTGGATCAGTCTAATTTTTATTAATTTTTAGATTGCGTTTTTATAATTATCTGTTTAAGCAGGGAGTAAAATGGGTTTTGGGAAAACTATTAATTTAATACTTTATTTTTATTTCAGTATTTTATCATACTCTCCGATTTATCGATTTATATTATTTGAATTAAAAAAAAAAAATAATATGTTATTTGAATTTTAAAAAAAATGTCTGGATTACATATTTGAAAATGCTTACTCTCTGGTGTTTTGGGTTGAGTTGATATTGAATTAAAATTGTTTTTGGATCTAGTGGGCCTATTTTTTTCAATCTGTGCAATGCATTACTAAACATAGAGGATCAAAGATATTTTTATTAATTTTGATTTAAAATTATTTACTTTTAATTTCAAATCAATATATTTACAAACAACAAAAATTCTGGGGTATTTATTATAAACAATATAAGAACATAACCAGTATAAAAATTTAAAAAAAATGTGAACTTTAAATATTATACCTATCTATATTTAATAATTAAAACTTTTCAAATACCTACTTGTTTAAAATTCCACGTTTAATGCATATAACATATACAATATTCAAGTAAATACAGTATAGATTTATCTTATAGGTCTCTGAATTCAATCGTCATTTTTGTGTTTAATGTAGGTATACCCTAATTATATTTTGAAAAAATCAGGATAAAAATAAATTATACTATAATTTTGAAGAAAATCCCTACATAAAATTTTTTCTTGGTTTATTCTATATAAAATGCAATTTCTGTTAACAACTTTTCAACCTGAAGACTTGATCTAACTAATCAGTCACGTGATCCCATTTTCCGATAGAATATTTGGTGAAAAGAACTCTTTAAGGCCTTTTTTTACTTCATTTTTACATTTTTTTTTTTTTTTTTTAAACATCTCATAAATATAGGAATATGATATAGTTGTCAAAACTTGGTTTGATTATTATTAATGGAGCTTCTATTGATTACCGTAATTATGTCAAATGTAATCCGTAATTTCTAAATATCTTCATGGGGCAGTATTATTTATCAATGAGAACACGTGGTCTACTGTGTTTGAATTAGACAAAATAAAAGAAAATTCGATTACCATCTGTATTGCTTTTATATTAGGTTCATAAAAATGTATAAAAGCTCTCTTAAGGATAACCAATGATTTTCACGAATAATGTTTTTTCAACAAATAATTTTTCAAGTACTTATTTTAAACTCTTTGAAAAAATTATTTTTGTTGATATTAACATTACAAATTTAGTTTATAATAGTTGTTAAATTTTTTTTTACAATTCCAAGGTTAGGTAATAACTACAAGTCTATTTCAAAACTATATCATTTTCAAAAATGTTTTTCTTTGGTAAAAATTAAAAAATGTTAATATTAAATATCAAAGTGATGCGTTCTGAAGGCTTTTTCGGGACCCGGGATGGTATGCAAAATTGGTACAGTCCCAGCTAAACCGGGACATATGGAAATCCTAGTAACAAAATCTATTATTTATAAATAATATATATCCCATGTTATTAATAAATAATATTCTTATTATTACATAACTTATAATAAATATTTTTGATATATTGATCCACAACGATGGGTGATTTATAAATGCACCCATTGTAAATTGAAATATAACATGTTCACTTTTATTTAAAATACTTGGAAGTGGTAAATGTCTGTTGTGATTTCAAATATTGTTTATTGATAAGAAATTTCTATGTTTTAGTACAATAATTTTGTAATACATTAATAATAAATATGTAGGCCTTTTGATCTCATTATGATCATTGCATAAACAATAAACCACCAACCTGAGTGGCTATAATAGTATTAATATTTTTACAATAGATAATTAATCAATGTTCAATTGATTACAAGTATTTTGAAAATAAAATATATTAAGAATGGAGGAATACATTTAAACATTTAATTTATTATTTGGCATCTACTTATACTTATATATTTGTGTTTCTTTAGTTATTAGTACAAATTTGGACGAAGAAATTATGTCAAAGTTTTTGGAGACTTTAAACCTGAAGTTTGATCATGATAGTGAATTAGATCTTATTTCAGAATACTTAACAGCCATGACCAAAGTTAATCGGTTCAATCTAATTGTTAAGATGTTAGACAATAAAGTTAAAGAAGGTAAAATGTTTATTTTATTATAATAGTTTTGATATTGATAAAATTGTTTAGTCTTTTTTTGTAACTGTATAATGTTAAATATATTTTTGTTAAAACTACTTGATTATTTATACCTAGCATTTTTCTAAACATTGTATATGTTCTAACAATATTCTTTTATCAGACTCGTACTCATACTCTAAATATGCTTGGTGATTATTAGAAATCCATAAAATGCATATATTATTATCACATAAAAGTGTATCGTTCATTTTTAATTTATAACACAATAGGAAAATGAATAATAATTTTTTATTTGCAAAAAAGACAAAAAAATTTAATTATCAAATATATTAAGAATTATGTTATAAATTAACAATTGTCATTTGATTAATTCAATCGTTATTTTTTGTGTATATATTAAATTTAAATATTTATTTTATGTTTCAGGTTTCCAAACTCTTCTAAAACGTGTTCATCGCCATACAAACAATAACTTACTCTTGGCATTATTATGATTATATCTTATCAATCATGTGTGTTACTGTTTTACTGAAGTTAGAAAGAAAAGTACTTGTTTTTTTTTTTTATAGTAACAAATTTGTTTATTGCAAGAATGCTTTGTTTTGATGTCGAAGAATTTAAGGGGAAAAAGTTAAACAAATAATAAAATATGTATTTTGAAATGAAAACAAAACTACAAGTCTGATTAATATGTATATCAACTCTATTTAAGAATTTAAAATTAAATATATTATTATTTAATTATACATACCTACCTCTTTAATGTTATTAATAATCAGGTAAAACATTGTGTTATAATAATAATAATTAAATAATATCAACACACTGCACCGGCCAATTGATGTATTTTGGAGATTTAAATATGTTCCAAATATTAATTTTTGATACTTGTGTTTATAATAATTAGGTACTTGAATATATTTAAATTAACTCACATCATAGACATTAAAATGACAAAGCATGTATATGGTTGTGCGTAATCTAACAAATTTAAAATTTGTGATTGTCTAACATTTTGTAATGACTTGCTAGCTAGAGTTTTCAAAACAAATGCAAGATTTTTAGCATAGATATTTGTACATACAAATTTTAATATGAAAAATGTAATTTTGTTTTCAAAAATCAATGTAGTCATATAGGAAATGTATTATTAAATTGAGTGGAAATATCACACATTTTTTTTTTATTTATTTATTTATTTTTTATTTGTTAGAGCATAGGATATGTCATTGTACTTGTTCAGTTAACTAGTATGATTTTGGAAGTCGCAGGAGAAAAACAAATAATATTTGGTTATTTATTTTTCTAAACCTTAACGTCTTAAAAAGTTTTCTTTTGGCAAACCGATTATATTACATTACTTTATGTATATCAGGTTTTAAATTATAAATCTACATTTAAGGGAAATTCGACTTGATCCCAATGTATTCAAATATATTATTGAATTTGAAGTACATATTATGTTTATATGAGTTTACAAATTTTGTCATGATTCAGTTTGTAATGTTTTTATATATTCCACACACCTATAAAAGTAATATTATATTTTTAAATGAAGGTTTGAAATTTCAAATTTGTTACTACGGATAATTAAATACTGAACACTAAAGATTAAAGAATTTCTTTAGTATTATAAAAATTTATATATATATATACCTATGTCTGCTGTTTTTTTCCATCATCAATTAGTATTAATTGATAGTACTACCTAATACATATTTTAAAGCCTTAATATATATTTAATTTATTGATTCTAAAATTTATGATTTTTTTGGCTGTTTCTATGTTTTATATTTTTTTAATGCCAATTTTATCCTAAATTAAATAAAAAAATACATAGGTACCTATTATAAATACTGTTCATCAAAAGCTTGAAATATAAATTATGAAAATTGTATTATTTTATTAAAATTAGATTATACTATTGATTTATAGGTATTTAATTCTTCATATATAAAATAAAAGGTCAGAAAATCATTTTGCTTGTAAGATTGATTATTAATAGGTACTTGTAATTTTAACAGGCTGTGGTAGCATGGTGTGTTTTTATTAATCGCTAAATTATTAGCGTAGATATAAATATTTTTAAATTTTATCTAATCATTTATTGGACGAAATATGAAATGTAAAATTCAGAACTAAATTGGTTATGTGGACCTATATTTTAAATCTAGGATTAAAAGTCAAATATACAATAAAAATGTTTTGGGACAAAATTCTGATGCAGACATTTATAGGTTTAGCCATATAATATACTTGCATTTTTTCCTATAACAAAACTTATATGGTTATAATATTCTGTGGTGTCATTTGGAGGGGTAGGGCAATTCATACATTTGCCCTAATTTATAATAATCGTTTGGGCGTTCAGCTTAACCCAGTAGTCAAATTTTGAAAATATTAATATTGATAAATGTTAATAATAGTTTAAATATTACATAAAAATATATATTATATAAATATAATATTATATGTATATTTAGAATTTACCGACTATCTGAATCAGTATAAAAACAGTCATAAACATTAAAAACACACATTTTGATTTCACAATCTTAGATTATTTCGACAAAAAAATGTTGCCCTATTCTAATCAAAACTAAAATAACAACACTGATATGGTACGTATTTAGATAATTTAAGTCGGTGCTCTTGAGTGCGTTCAGAAACGTTTTCTAAAGGCGCCGTATAATATCGGCGATCGGATTTATCGTTCAGAAAATAATTCAAATTCGCCGACACTACCCTTTTGCATTCAAAAATTATGCGAATTCACTAAATAAGTCGCTTTCTTTCACGCATTCTATTAATCGTTAACATGGTTAATATTATCAATAATATGTTGCTACATATCACATTTGCAGTTTTTTTTTGAAAACCACGAAATAACAAAATAAAACATTTTTTTTATTTGTCTCAAGGTATTTTTACTATTAATTATAATTTATATATTTTTATATTAAATTAGAAATGTTTAGTGAAGTTACAGTTGTAAGTTTGTATATATAATATAAATATATACCTATATCTATTAATTCGATTTTACACGTCATGATCCGAGCAAGATTTTTTAAATACTACCTATAAATGTATTGAATTGCTCAAGCGTACACAGTGCCGGATCTAGGGAGGGGGCGAACTGGGGCATTTGCCTCGGGCGCCATTATGATGGGGTGCAAAATATAAAAATATTTAAACTTTTCGGCTCGCTTTTGTAAGTGGGGTCCCCATTGATCACTTAATTTTTAATAGGAATTTTGGTAGAAATTAACGAAATTAGCTTTTTTTTTTGTTTATTAAAATTTAAAAAGGTGCGCTACAATTATTTTTTTCCCCGGGCGACAAATTCTCTATATCCGGCACTGAGCGTACTCGTCCGTGTATAAATACATAGGTATCATATGTTGGTGGTATATTAAAGTATTTGATTTGATCTACTTTTATTCCATACTTATCTTCATCGTCGCAACTAAATATACCATAGTTTGTTAGTAATTTAAAGGATATACACTTGCTGCTATATCCAAATACTTCCATTACGTAAAGTAAAAATAATAATTAATATAAAAAAAAATTGGTTAAGTAGGTATACCGTATAGACAATTTAAATGAAATTTCATTTTAATTTTTATCATTTTTTTAAATTATTGTGATAAAAAGTTTTTATATACCTACCAAGATAACTGGTTTATATTTGTATAGCAGTATAGTTCAATGAAATGGGCGGAGACAAATTGTTCTCCGGCGAAAAAAAAAATTGAACTGGACGTTTCTGAACGCATTTCGGTAGTTGTAGATCTCGATTGTAATTTTAATATTTTGTACTACGGTTATCTACGAGATAGATAGGTTAGTACAAAATAATATAATATTGATACGTACCTATTATATTTATTGTGAATCACGTAGTCGAAGAACGGGGTGGGCCTTGTCTGCGCCTAAATATGAAAATCGAGTCTGTGGCCTGTGCTGCTTACACATTAAGCGATTTGAATTTTCGAATGGTGCTATATTGATAACAAAATTTTAACATGCACTTTTATATGGTTTGCATTCACAGATAAAAAACAGACGCGTGTTCCTTATCGTCCGATCACGCTGGTGTTTTCCAAATGTATTTTTTTTTGTCTTTGTACACGTGGGCGATAAGTGATTCGTACGCCGCGTTTATTTTACTTAAGTCCTTACATTCGTAATTTGTCTGTTGACTATTCTTATATTTCATTCAAGTTATTATTATTATAAACGTAAAATGTTTGACGACGAATCATTCATTACCCAAGTACCTATCAAACGAATAGCCTGTTTATAATACTTCCATAGTTCCATAATTAATTTAAAAATAACGAAAAGCCACAAAACAAAACCAGTAGTCATCCACAATAGACGATAACAGCAGTTCTAACTAGTACCTATATTAAAAAAAATACAAATAATTGTATTGTTCAAATAACATTTGGCGCCCATTTTTGAGTAATCAGCACCTAACCTAACCGCTTCTGTTAGAAAATTATCTAAAGCCGTGGTAACTAGACAGCTTTATAGACTTATATTGAAACGTGGGCGCACGCAGCGGCGTATTTAGAAATTATTTAAAGGGGAGGGAGGGATGAAATAATTAATCATAAGGTGTCCCGTCCAATATTATATTATACTGTATAGTAATTTAACTTCGGTTCTTGGTCAAAACGTGTTAAGTGAAAATTATCAACTTCAGGAGGATTAACCTAAACATTCATAAATTCCTTGTAAATCCATTTTTTTTTTATTTTTCATTGGAATTTATTTATTAGTTACCTATTATTATGATTGGTATTTGGTATATTAATACTAAATTATAAAAATCCATTATTTTAAATAATTTTATGATTTCGCTGTAGGTACTTAAATAATTTTTATTTTTTAAAAAATGACAAACATATGATCTTCATTTAATTTTCTCTTTAATTGTAGATTCCCTCAGTTTTACATTCAAGTTAAAACAAAATAAAGTTATTCTCATTGTGTTAAATAGTCTGTATCCTTTATTTGAAAATATAATTAGATAAACACTAAAAATAAAATAATAAAAATATATAATGATTAATCATTCCATTACAAAAAAAAACTGATCTCTTCACAGTATTGTGTTTCATTTTAAGAACAAAAATATTATAATATAATGTATAGTAGTCATTTTCATATGTAACAAAAAAAAAAAAAAAAAATGAATTGTTTTTAACATAATAATATTAAAAAACAAAACAAAAGTCTTATGTATCAGTCTTGTAAATCTGGTTGATCCGAATGTTTTTAAATTCGTATAAAAATCATGGTAAACTGGTGGTACTAATAACTAATATATCTAATAAGTCTTATTTTAGGTATAGGAAGAGATTCCTGTGTTCATTTGTAGAATATTGACTGTTTTTGAATATTTTCCTTTGACTGAAAACTGCGAAGTGATAGGTTAACAAAATTTTCTTCACCATTTGAAAATGTTTCAAATGAAATAATTCCAAATTATTTCTCGTAGTTTAGTCATTTACAATCTCGCCAGGTAAATTTATTTCCTTTTTTTTAAAAAACTAGCTGATTTTTCAAGAGGCTGGAAAAGTCTAAAAAAAAAATCATGCTGTTCCATTTCTATAACTTTAAACTTCTTAATAGCACATCTGATTAAAGTTGACCCGTCATGGTATATCATAGTATCATGTTTATTTCTGCTCCTCAATTACTGAGTGATCTAAGTCACTTTCCATTCTTGTATAGTTGTATGTCCGAGTATTAGGATTTTATAGTTAACTTCTTGTAATGTAGATTTTTTTTTGCATAAAAATTAGTCATCATAACAGCAACATGTGAATTTTTATTTTGTCCAGAACAAATATCAGAATACATTATAATCTTATTACAGTTTCTAACAAGTTAATCAGCTCTTTGAATAATCATGACACTATTTCGTTTGCATCTCTCTTTACAATACATTCATGCCAAATATAACATGTAGTTCCGCAGTTCTGAGATCTGATATGTTGTATGTCCAATAAACTCGTTTGTAAATTTCTACCGAAGTTTGTATATCAAGTGTGGGTAGACATTGTAAGTAAAATGTGTAACATTTAATTGTTGTGTTACTTTTTGCCATAGTTTTGTCAATTTTCTTTGACTTGTATACTCAGTGGCGCACACTCATTTTCTGCAAGGGCTGTTGGCACACTTTTACATCATATCCACCACCTATTAAATATACCCACGTAATTTTTGTAATCAATTTTGTTACTTACATAACATTCATAATAGATTATCTTATAATTCATCAACAAAATATTGGAATAATATTAGTCTACCGACCACCACCTATTATTATAGAGGTGTCGACTGACTTTTTAATCAAAATTATATAAGTTGATTTAACTTTAGAATACCTAAATTATCAAATAGTTTTGAATTAACTCATACCAATACAATAATTTAAGAGAATTCAATGTAAGACTTAAACCGTCTGGACCAAAAAAAAAAAAGAGAAAATTATTATTTAAAATCAAAATGAGTTAAAATCTAATTTTTTGGAAAAATCTGACTTAAGACCTTTTGACCAAGCACCCGATATATTATACGCTGATAAACAGCTCTAACTCAAGTACCTATGTTTTTTAAAAAATTGTTTTTTTTTTATATTTATTCCTATACTCGCGGCATTAAGGGGTCTCGTGACTGCCGTAAATTATGCCAAAAACTACTATTTATAATTCCATCAGATTAATTCTCGAGATATTATTGTATTTTTTAGAACTTGCTTAAATTGTACCAAGAAAATTTAAATTTTAGATTCTGAGCGTAGCGAGGAAGCTTATGGTTTTACAATGATGTTTATTTTTATTTTTTATTTTTCTGTAAACACTTTTTCTACCAGAAGG
>JAIPRL010008271.1:0-20718 GCA_025469235.1 Pemphigus obesinymphae | reverse complement strand
ACAAATATTCACATTCCTCCTCTTCAAAACTTCTGCTAACTCCCTACTCCTACCTGTCAATGTTCCTACATTCCACGTACCTACTCGCACTTTGAACCTATCATGCGTACTCAAGTGCGAATCTAACACAAAACACTTTGGTGCTTTCCCTACACCATCGACATCACGGCCGTCGGGTAGACCCGCACATATAACTGATGGTACGGCTACCGCAGCCGCTGTCAGGCTGGTACTGGTCACTTGGTCTCTTAGGCTATCTCCACACCCAAGTACGCAATTTTGTTTTTCACGCGAACATCCGAGATGGGAAAACTCGCCTATATTATTTTTAAGACTTCTCATACTTTTTTTGACAAGTTTTATGTCGACTGTCGACCTGACACAACCTCAATTAGTCGACTTCTACGACATGCATGAGGAAACCGTGGAGGTATTCTTAACCCCCTCCACAGGGCACTTTAATAAAAAATATAGAATAATAAATATAAATATTTTATTTCAGATGCCAATCTCATGTTAAAAATATCTCTGAAAAAAATGTGAAGGTAAAGTTTTAAAAGTTGTATGGATAACTCAACGGATGAGTTGTAGAAATTTAATTTGAGTTATTAAGTACTCTTGTTATCACCATGAAAAAAAAATGTTCGGTCGGCCACCGACTTTATTTGTATCATATTTATATGATAACATTTTATAATATATAGATAATAAATACTTATGCGCACAGTAGCTTTATTATTATTTGAAAAACAATATGTAATCAATGGTTTTTGAGAGCGAAATGAAAAAACGAAAACAAAACACTGTATATATTTACATATAAATATTGAATAATTTAAATTAAATTTATAATATCAGCATATAAAAATGCATCAACATAATATTATAGTTAATGTTTTTATTAATTTAATAATATAGTGTATTATGCAATACCAGTATTATGAAGAATACAGGTCTTATTTTTATTTTTATTTTTTTGTATATTCTTTTTGTTAAAACGTTATCATAATATTATATATACAAATCTACTTGGGTAATACAAATATTTTGACACAGTTTAAAAGTCCAAAAACACATTTTATAAAAATGAGTTTTAGCTTATATAATACAAAATACATTTAAGTTAATTAAGATATTTACATTTTAATACAAGAAAAGAGGAGTTTATAGGGTTACTTATGAAAATCGGATTTTTGAGATATATTTTATTTTAAGTATACTGTACTGAGTTAAATTGAATATTATGTTACTGCATACCTTTTGTGTTCAACTTTAACATTAATTCCCTTTCTATAAACACTATGTTTAATTAATATTATAATATAGCGTATAAAACAAACAAAGTTAAATCATTATTAAAATCATTAGCCATATAGTTCAATATAGAAACTGGAATTCAGAAGGTAAATTAATTATTTGTCCTGTGCATATAATTTGCTAAATTCCAAAATTGATTGTGCCAAAATATTTAACTTAATATCTTTTAATGTTCCAAATTTTACATTAAAATTAACTCTTCATTCTACGATCATACATATAAATGCAATTAATGTCTTTTTAGACTTTTCAAACCAATGTTAATGATAGGTAAAAAATTAAAAATAATGTATTTTTTTTTTCATACACTTTCGGAGTTAAAATATTGCATAATAAAGAATTGTAATTCATAGTATTAGCTATTGTTTTGATTTATTTTGTTCTTTCTTATAATTTTTATCTATAATATGTTCTTTAATAACGGAGTTTGTTTAATTATGTATTATTTACTTGTTATTAATATCTATATATATTTTATTTACATCTGTAATCTGTGATCATCAGGGCGTGTAATGTTTAAACAAATATAACAACAAATAATATCTTTGGTTGTAATTTTGGCATTAAATTTGTAATATTTGTAAATATCCATTTGACAAACCTAAAAAATCTAATAAAAATCCGAGAATAGTAAGTTCGTTCAATTTTCGGATTACATACTTTGTCAACCTTTAGGAGTAAACGACTATCTTCTAGAAAGCGAACTCCAGTTTTCGCCATATTATGAAGAATATTTATGAAATTCATTAATTAAAAATATTATTTCCGACAAAATACATAAACCTAGGTATGCGAGTTGCACTCAAAAGTAATTCTACTAATGAGACGTTGTACTCAATAATAGTTAAGTTAAACATATAAGGGGTCACACTCAATCGGAGTTTCAAATTCAAGGTTCTCTCACTCAAAAGGTGTTAAACTTACAAATAGTATCACATAAAAGGAATTGCACAAACAAGGAGTAACACCCGGTAAGTAATGCACTTAAGCTAGTGTGTACATCATATATTATGATAAAACAAATTATAGTTTATAATATAACCTATTTAATTAAACCAATCAATATTTACACAAAATATTAATTCTAAATTAATATCCCATATAAACACGACAAAAACAACATCATGCCTGTGTTTGTTCAGTTTCATGTTTACTTTATAATATACGAAACAAGTTACAATATTTATAACATAACTACTATTGATAATATTAATTTTATTACTTCACAAATAAAATATTGAATTTACTTATAGTATAATTTTAATGTTTACTTAGTAAATATTACAGTTTAAAATTGTTTGCCGTGCACATTATATACAAAGTTATTTGTAAACATTGAATTCTTAAGGTGAATTCTTTAAGTGAATCACTTAAAATGTCCGTTTATCATTCATGTTGATTTTAAAATATGTATTTTTTTATATATATTTAATTTTGAAGGCAAAGATTGATATTCAATTATAAAAGGAAATTTTTTCATGTACATTTGAATAAAAATAGTATTTTATTTTGGATACCGAGTATAGCGATTAATGTATGATCTACAGAATGATGTGTCTTTTAAATTTAAATTTGTCATGCATGTATAACATTTTTCGAGAAAAGCAAGCAAAGTAAATGCTCCGGTATAGATATGTTTGATAAGAAATTCTATCTATTTATTACATTATAGAGGTAATTTTTAATTTTGTAAATTTAAATGTTCTAATAATCGGAAAAAAAAAATATCTTTTATTAGAGAAATATAACGAAAAGCTATTATAAATTGTGAAATTAAAATGTCGGAAACTTTAATTTACAACAAATATTTACTAAAGCATTGTGTATTGACGTCGTATTTTGTAATAACCATATAAATGCTAATAGTAATAATACTTTTGTTATATTTACCGAATACTTGTAATGTTTACTAAAAAATGTAATACTTTGTTACTTTTTTAATTTTTAATAACAAATTCCATAAAATAAGCAATCAATAAAAGACACTCATTGTATAATTTATAGTACTAGTTTTATTTTTTTTACCAATTTATTTAAAATTAATATATATACGTATATGTCATTATATTATTATTTTATAATTTATATATATATATATATATATTTTGAAATAAGACACCAATAATATGTAAAAATAATATAAATTATCATTATAACACATTGTATTCCTAGATTTGTTCGTACGGTGACATTATAGTCATTACACCAAAACTCCGCTCAGAATTCTTATATCGAATGAAATAATAATTTATCATTGCTTTCAAATTGTTTGTATCCAAGACCATCAACAGACTTTTAAAACTGACAAGAGAAGTGCATAATATTTATAAATATAATAATCAATTACTTTCAAAATAAATTTCATAATCAGCCGAAATATTAGAAATTCTAATATTATTTTGTTAGATTACTTTGTCAAAATGTAATTGTAACGATATGTTACGACATCATGTGTCTTTATATTGAAGCGCAGGGGTTTCCGTGTAACGGCCTACCAGTACATAATATACTAGACTTCAACTAAGGGTTTTAACGTATATGACAGAGGATGGCTGTGCATATGAGTGGACTCCGGCCAGAAATTCACAGAGATCGACGAAGAGTGAGCTGGAACGAACGTGTGTAGAACGATAGAAGAGGATAGTACGTAAGTTAGTTAAGATTAATATATAAAATAATAATTATATAGTTGTAGTTAATAATCAATTTAATCCTGCATCCATCCCTCATAATAACTTTAGCAATACCAAGGCTGGCTCTTAAGCCTTGTAAAAATATAGGTATTAGTCGACGAAAAAGGAAGATTAATACCAGCAGGAACTAAACAAACTCCGGACGGACGGGAGTTTGCGAAGAGAGTATTATTATTACATGATGAACAAAATAAGGGTTATTTAAATAAACTTTTATTAGGTTAAAAAAAATCATAGTAAACAACAATATTTAGTTGGGGTCAAGTGGAATAATTTTAAACAATAAATACAAGTTTTATGGATTTTCTAAAAATTGTTGGCTTTTGGGCAAATTTTTATTTCGTTTATTTGTAGTTCGTAATTGAGCTACATAATTCGTTTACGCACATCGCTATATTTTTGGGGCAAAGGTAAATTAGTGAACGGTAAACGAGCGGAGTGACTAGCGAAAATAAAATAAAAATGGTTTATATAACTGGCCGTATAGGATTAGATTCGATGCTACCTAAGCCCCCCCCCTCCCGAAACCGCCATTGTCCGTTGGACAACAATAATTGTGTACGGATTACTGTATACCATTGTGTAATCATGGTCAATTACAGTTATTATCACGATTTTAAGACATAAACTGTCATATAAATCATGGTTATCACTTATCAGTTTATTGTTATTTTTGTAAATTATGATGTTTATAGAGCTTATTTTCAAATCAATTCTACAGGAAATCTTGGCAATATGATTAATTTTGATTATTTATCGTTATGAATATTATGATTATATTAAATTTGAGAGATTCACAAAAAACATTAGGACTTATGATTGCATTTGATTACCACGTTTTTTATTTATATATTTATGTATTTATATATTTATATATTTATGTTACTCCGTGAGAATAATCTCCGGTAATAATCTGCTCGAGAATATTCTTTACTCATATCACTAAGGGCACAACACTAAAATACAAATTTACCACTATAAACACAACTAATGTTATCATCACTTGAACATTGAGTTCCATTAATGTTGTTTTAATTTACTCCTACTCACAATTACAAAAAAAAAAAAAAGTATAATGTCTACAATTTATATTATAATATTTGTTATATGTAATTTGAATATCTTTTTTTCTAAAAAAGGAAAACAATAGACATTTTGCTTTTTCTATTACTCTCTTTTTTGTGAACTTTAGTTTATTATATGTGCATACTGCCAAAATTCACTGTTTTGTATGTCATCGAACCGGGTGGCCGTATAAAAAAATGCCAACGATGCAGTCACTCGGGTTAAATATACGTCATAAATCATCAGAGATATTATATAATATTATACGGTATATTAATCAACGGATCAAACTCGATTTCGGAATGATCGGGCGCTCGTGCATTAACGATGACACATATTATATACCTAACAGTGTTTCTCAACCTATATATCACATTTTTTCAATGTTACAATGAATGTTTTTTTAGTAAATACTAACAGAAGATCTCATAAATACGTGGATATTTTAGTACATATTATGTTCGAATAATAAGTTGGAAGTTTGATACAAAAATCATTAATGATCTTATGTTAATAATATTTTTTTATTAGTAAATTCTATGAGTATTCAGTCATACAGAAAATGAAAAAAGTATCATTGAATTTTTGTAAATCATATAAGTTCATACATTTTGATTGTGTTTTATTGTATGTATATGTATAATTAAAAAAAAAAAAATGTTTGGTTTATTATTGTATTTAGTAACATATTTGCCAGCAAAACCTAGTATGGTTATATAAATTTGAAACATTTATTATGTAAATTTAAAATTGTTCTTCCTGAAAACTAGTTTTTTTTACAGACTTTATCTGTACCAGATATCAAGAATAATTAGATAAATTATACACGGAGCTATTTTATATATCTGCAGATCAAAATTTGTGAAATTGTTACTGAAAAATGTTTCTACTCAAATCGGTACATGGCAATAGATTTTTTTTTTTTTTGTCACATTCGACATGTTTATGTTAATCCAAAATGAATAATTATTTATTATATCATTTAAAATATATATATGATGATTTTCATAAATAATTTATAGCTGGTAACGAGGTTATACCACCACCAAAATATTAATGATTTTTGACTGCAATCGTACATATCTAGAGGATGGTTGAAATGTACATACTTAACATGAAACCCCATTATGGGTTTTCATATATAAATATATGTATATTCTTGTTGTTAAATCATATCATTTGCATATATTTAATTATTTACTAAATCATAATATAACCATTTCTGTCAGTAAAATAGCAGTTGAATTTATAAAATAACACAATAACATGTAATTTCCATAAATCTTAGGAAAAAATTATTTATTTAGTTAGTATTTATATTAAAATAAATTTTTAATCGATTAAATCTATATATGTATATTGCATACAGTAAAAATAATAAACAAATAAGCTCATTAGACTTCTGGTTGAAATGGCAATATATTTTTAAACCCAAAGTGCCAAAATATATTGTAAAAAAATAAAAAAAATTATGGAAAAAATAAAAAAAAATATATAAAATAAATAAATAAATAATAGTATATTTTGTATATTTTGGTCACAATTCTCAAATGTTATTAATCTATTTATTTACAAAAATATTTTAATATTTTCATTTAATGTTTCTATAATATTTTTTGGAATATTTTTCTAGATCATAACATAAATAATACTTTGTGAAAGATAATTAGTAATAACATGAAGGAGAGAATTACTTCTTTAGCATGCGTACAATTATAAAAATAAGTGTAAAATATGCGAAAATGTGTTACATAAATTGCAGATATAGTGATTTTTGTTATTCTATACCATTTAAAATTTTCATTATAAACATGTATTATCATAGATATATGGATAACATTTTATTACTATTACTTTTTCGTCTCCTCTTTCACCTTCTTTCCTAATTATTTGGAGTCTGCCACCCTAGTCCTGTGTATGACTTAACTCGCTCTTCAACATACTATTCACTTACGCTTTTTCCACCTCATCTCTCAATTACATCCTGCCGCCTCTATTTTGATTTTCCTATTCCTCCTTTTCCTTCAACATATATTTCCTTTACTAATCGTACTGATTATATCTCTTATTTATTTAAAAATATGCTGTATGAGTTTTCGCGTAAATTAATGCACCTTTCCCGTCGTTTTTGTCGGAAACTCAGACTGAAATCAGCAATGAGTGTATTGAGTGTTCCACATCTCCGCTACTATCAACACAATCGATTTGGAATTTATTTAGGGTATTTCATGTATAGATTCCTAAATATTTGATAAAGTATATGTTTAAAATTCATTTTATATTTGTATATAATATAACCAAAAAAAACTCTATATGAGTACTTGAATTTATTTTATACCTAGTTTTGGTAAAACGTTTGTTAGATTATTACTTATAGAGAAATTTCATTTTGAATGTATAGTTTGTATTTGAGCAGTTGAACATCAATGTTACCTCGACTTGAAAAATAAAATAATTGAGAAGAATATGTGATTGAAATCTGTATGATATTTTCTGTATACGTATATTACACAAACAAGAATATAATAAACTGATATTATCTTCTATATTGCAATAAGTTATACTCGTATAACGTCTACTCTCTTTGATGAATAAATTATTTTTCTATATACTGTACATTTTCTTCTGTTTTTGTTTAAAAACAAAATATAAATTATAATAATAATGTCATCAACAGCACAGTTTTATTTTATCGTTGTTGTCATAAACAACTAGGGGTTTAAGATAAAAAAAAATGTTCGTTTTCAAGCAAAACGATAAACACATTTTACGCTCATAATATAATATGGGTTATAGAACTGAAATATTATTATTTTTTAAATATGCAATATGCATAGTATAATAAAGTATGGAAACTGTAGGGCCTAAATATATGAACAAATTACAATTGAGTATATGTGTTTACTATTTAAATATTACACTATGATTTCTGTAATAAATAATAATTAATTATTACTTAATATAGTTTTGATTTTATTGGAATTTGGTTAAAGTAGAAATAAGGAATGTAGTAATTTCATTTCTCCAACTTTACTTGATATACTTTAAACATATTAGTTGTTGAAATACTCTTAACGTATGTGGATGTAATCATTTATATGATAATATATGATAAGGTATATTTCTATAAATAACTAACATTTCAAAGTACAAAAAACACAAACCAATGAATAAATTTTAGTTTAATGTACATGTATTAATATTATATATTGCAGGCATGCATCGAAAATATAATTTAATTACAGTTTGAATTTAAATTTCTTATTTCTAATATTAGCATAAACAAATTAATACAAATTGTCTGTTAACAAATTGCTTATTAAATGGACAAATTAAGAACGTTTTTTAAAGTCTGAAAAGTTCAGAAAAGTGTATTTACGAAAATAATGAATATTCCAGACACTAGGCCACTGTATACTTGTATTTAATTTAATATAAACAATAGAATAACATTCCAAGGAATCTATTAAATTCCCCTACTTATGAATAGCCATTTAAAGTTTACATTCTTTACTAATTAAATCTGTTTTTACTTTTTTAATATTATATTAATTAAAACAAGAATATTATATTCTACATAACATATGACATATTTTTTGGGGTATTTAAACTTAAAATTACTTATACTTTGAATAATTAAGAGTTTTCCAAAGAACATATTTTATCAAGCTTTTTTTTACGTAGGTAACGTATATGCTAAAATTTTTTGATATTTTATTTACATTTACCTACGATAAAAGTTTATATTACTTAAATGATACCTACATTTGAAATTAACAAATATAATTCTTGTGTATTTTACTTTACTT
Source organism: Pemphigus obesinymphae (assembly GCA_025469235.1). Taxonomy (NCBI): domain Eukaryota; kingdom Metazoa; phylum Arthropoda; class Insecta; order Hemiptera; family Aphididae; genus Pemphigus; species Pemphigus obesinymphae. The sequence continues at coordinate 11,834 of JAIPRL010008271.1, read as the reverse complement.
ACGAACATGTCTGAACATGCCAACTATGTGGATAATGGAACTATTAGGTTTATCTACTAATATTTATTATAATTAATACCATTCAGATGAAACAAAAATGTTTTACAAATGTTTCCAGTAAGTCAAATTAATTGCTTATAATTATAATTTTTTAAGGATATCATTGATTCGATTAATTAAAAATTAAAAAACACTTTTAAAAATGTTAAATAATATTTATAAAAACTAAAATGTTATAAATACATAACATTTAAAATTCTTATTTAACTGTAATTTTCCGGCCAAAAGCGCATTTTATTTTACTTTCTGGTAATTAATTGGATTCGTATTTTAAAAATGTAATTAAAAATATTATTTAGGAAAAACGTCTTTTAAATGTCTTTGCTACGATAACCTGTATGTATATAATTCAAAAAATCCTCAGAGGATAATGATGATCATTACAGTCTAATAACAACCAATGTTGTGTCCCTTTTTTGTTGAGACTAGTAATAGGAATAAAATTTGAAAAACAGTATCCCTTTATATAGGTACCAAAACATCTGTAAGTTATTGGATTTTGAAGAACGATACGTTAATAATGATAGATTTATTGCATGTTTAAAATATAATGTTTAAAAGAAGTGAAAACTTTATATTTTATGGGAACAGATTTCGAGTGCGAAAACCTTTGTCATATCATGGTCACGGAATAGTACTCAAATTATACGTTTGATACGATACTACTGCTATAAAGCCCACGTGGATTTACTCAATAAATTATATAGACGAGGCTCAACGTTAAAAAATATTTTGAGCACACCACATTTGTTGTTATCATTGATTTTTTTCCTTCTTCCTACAATATACATGAAAAACTAATCACCCGCTGCGGAAATTCCGTGGGAAAATAAATTAATAACGTAAGAATGAATTTATATATATATAAGGACTGAATCGAGGTTATCCGTGTGTTCTAATCGAAAGCGAGAAAAGCTGTCGTCCATGGTGAAAGAAAGATGGCCGTAGATTTATGGAACGCGAAAAAATATTTCGGGAAAAAGTCGGAAATTAGTTTTACGCCCGACTACTCTACCAGTCCCAGTTTACTATTGTGTCATCCAGTAAAAACAACACGGACAACAAAAAAACAAATTATAAAAACAAAAAAAGAAAACAGCTTACGAATTGATCAGCGGAGTTGATCGAATGAAATACAAATACACTTTAGAAAACTAACCATTATAGTTATCTTTCCATTGTTTATTTTTTAATTTATTATCCTTTCTGGGTCTTTATTTCGGCTTCAAATACATGACGTCGTCGTAATTAATCCTCTCCATTATAGTTGTAAAATAGTAGCCTATATTATGTGGATTTTGTTCAAAAATATCGACACAAGATGGTTTCACAACAACCGTGGTAATATTTTAGATATTCGTGAACCTGTTGAACACTGGCTTCGACTAACAGTAAACGAGATTGATTTTCAAGACGTGGAAAGTGATCTAAAAGAAAATTGTAAATATTTACACACACATAATACAGAGGTAGTAATATATAAATTAATCGTTTCAAGAAATTGAACGATGGAAAAAAATAGACTAAAAGGATTTAAGTTAGTATTAAAGTGATTTGAGTGCTGTTTTTCCGATATACAGTATAGGTTGTTATCCAGCGAAAAAGTAGCCGCACTCTGCGAAATGCGATACAGCCACCGAAAGGAGATGTAGTTATAGGGTTAGTCGACGCTTAAACCGGTTTGTTGTGGTTTGTTCAGCGTAATATTGCACGTGAGAAAATGTGTTTTTAAGGCAATGTGTTTTTTTGGTTTATGTAAATTGTTCATGGGTAATCTATATAGTCTATGATCCACTTGGTTATGTGTGGTGGTTATAATGTGCACAATTTATTGTTTACTTTTCACATCCAAATGAGTGCTTCCGAACCGTGTTTGCAGTTTATTTCGTATAATTCGTAATAATAAATCCATTTTTTTTATAATTGTAAGTCATTCATTAAGTGAGGACTGTCCGGTGTGTCGGAGAGGAGAGTCGTGCCATCGTTTTTTAAGTTCTTTCATAATTGTTATAATTTGTACACTTATTGATTTTTTTGTATATATATTGTCGGTATATTGTTAACATTGTAATATTCTATGTACGTATACACGTAGTAATTTACTTTGCTTGCATAATATAAACATATAGGAATTTTTATGATTACCCAATAATTGCATGCAACTTGGAACTTAGTTTAGAAATTATGGTAAATTGCATGGTGTACCAATATATTATTAGGAAATATTTCGATAATTATATTGAGTTTAAAAATGAAAAGAAAATATATTTCGATTTACATAATCAACATAATCGGATGACGGGTCTATTTTGAATTGTTAATTAGGTACCAAAATCAATTTATTTTTTGTTTATTTTTCCGAAACCAATTATTAAGTTTTCAAAATTTAATTTTTTTGGAAACGCTTTAATTATAATTTATTTTATCGCTAAACAGTTTGAGCAAAATAATTTTTTTATAACTATAAATTAATTTTATTATAATATAAATATTGAAATATAAAATAATTATTAAGTTATATTTACCTCAGATTTCTGTCAATTTAGTTACTTATCAAATACAGTATTCTACTCTTTAATCTACGATAACATAAGTTTTTTCAATAAAAAAAATAATTATAAGAATACATTGCCTAGTGAATATGTTAATTATATATTTTAAATATTAAATAACGTAAAACTTTTATTCAATTATATTTTTCAGAGAAGTTTTGTATATGCCTTACAAACTAAACATGCATTTTTAAATACAATAATATCTATTTCGTTTTTTAATTTTATTGTTACTATATAGTATACATAAAATATTTTAATAACTTTTTGGGGATTAAAAAATCAGTATTACATAAGTAACGAAGTGCTGTGTATATAAATACTATATTTTAGACTTAAAACAATACGTTGAAAAATACGAAAAAGTTATTGCAGTTACACTTTTAGTAATGAATGAATATGGTTACATATTATACATGGCGATTAATTTTACAATATTCATTGATGTTTTCAGGGAACCAATAAAATATTTAAAGATAAGTTTATGATCAAGTTCATAATATTTTAATTATAACAAATATTCATGATTTTATCCACAGACGCATATATAATCTAATGAAGTATAAAATATAGTACCTATTATTGTTAATATTTATTCTGTAAACAAATTCCAATTCATATATAAAACATCTAAACATAATGCACTGTATATCTCCTTTATGTTTTGCATAAGTGCATTATTATTCTTATAAACGAATAAAATTACATTATTTCTAATGGTATTACCGAATGCCGAGTATGCAGATATACGAGAATTATTATGATTTGTGTGTCAAGATTTTATATGAGAACATGTAGACGTGTGAACATATGGACTAATTAATATTCGCCTGACTGAAATTACGCGCGGTGTAATATAAAACAACGATTTATTATTTATAATATATATTATAAATGTATTTAATTAATTAAATAAATTAAAAATTAATATATATATATATAGATATATATATTATATATACATGTATATAATTACATGTTCGAGTTAAAAATTGTTATTCGAGTTAATTGATTGATTGATTTGTTTACTGAAAATCGGATACAATAGAATAATGTGTCGTACGGTTAGTTTAACACTTATTTCATGTATATACATTGTAATAGTTAATAACATATAGTATTAACATCAATAAATCTATAAGTCTATCTATACTGGGAGTCAACGGTGTTATTTTATAAAAAATTTTTCAGAACTCATAAGGATATATTATGAACTGTTTATATAATAATAATTATAAATTATCTTTTTCATTTTTTTAATAAAACATTCAGAGGGAAAGAAAAAAAAATACAACATATTTGCCATTTAAATATACTACGAATATATTGTTATTTCATCGAAATCCAAATAACATATAATTAAAATGTTTTAAATGAATATATTCAATACACAAAGCTATATGTATATTGTATAAACACTACGTAGTTATACATTTATCTCGTAGTAATTTTATAGCAATTTTATTTTTGTATAAATATTCAAAATGGAAACAAATACCTATATTTATTTAAAAATATTTAGATATTTCTATTTATATTTCTATTTATATATTTTTACACCTATATATAGAATATATACTAAAGTGATTTCGAAGAATTGTATATTATAAAAACTTCAATTTATATAAATTCAAATTAAATCCTCATTTTTTTTGCGAGCATTACGTTATGATAGTTTTTGAATTAATTTGAATAGTTGATAAAGTGAAAACTTACGAAAATGTTAATATTTAACACATTGATTTAATTTTCAAAAACTGAACATAAAAACCTTTTTTTAAATTCATATACAATAAATGTAAATCCATCAAGTCATATAACTATTATTCTAAAATTTAATATTGTATCAGTTTTATATTTTACGTGGGAAATGTGTTTTTTTTATCTATTTTAAATATTTATATGAGAAAATTTGTAGATATAACATGAAATGCAAAATACCTACCTAATAATTATTATCAATTTCATATAAAAATGTAAGTTTAATTAAGTTTATATTTTATACGTTTACTAAACCATTAATCTTAATATTATAAAACATTAATGACACTTCCTATGTAAACATATAATTACCAACCCGACGTAATTTTTAATTTAAAAATAAATATCGATTTTTCCACTGGATAATTTCAGAAGTTTTCGCATTGTTCGAAATCAATACAGACGTAATATAGTTTGACTGTGTAAGATACTGTATTTATATTTATTAAAAAGATCAGTTCGAATTTTATTTCAATCCATTTCACTGGATTAGGATGAAAGGGTATTATCTTGGTACATTTAAATTATTCAAAAAAAGCGTTATTAGTATTCAACCTATATTTGATATGATTGATTGAATCATACAAGAGACCTTTTCATTTTTATATAAAAATCACACGTGTTACTTAAAATTCACGTAGTAAAAATACTAATAACGTAAAAAATGTCCATTTGAAAGTTAACTGGATTTAGAACCCATTTATAATTTGCTAGTGATTTATGTGATGCATATTGTCAAATTATAATAACACTATATAATACTGAAAATACCATAATATAATATAAAACCTATACCTATCATTCTAAAATGTCATCATGATATATTTATGTGAACAAAGAACAATTTATTGTAGGATTACGATTTTTCGGATGTGCGCATATTATATTTTATATTAATAGGCTACATCGAGTCTTCTATTACATATATTTCATTGACTTTTTATAACTCAATATATTATCCAATAATCTATTGAAGTCGTACTTTTTTTAAAATCACTTAGGTATCCAATAACTTAAAATAAATTAATCCAATAATGTTTAATGTGTTTTATATATAAATTGTATACAATGATACAATTCAAAACATTTTGTAATATATGAACTCAAACTAATGACTATTTCACTTTTTTTTTTCTGTTTCAATGTAATTTATAAAATTTTAATAACGATTTTTCAAAAAAATTTCTAATTCTATTTTATTTATATTCAGTATATTATAGGTAATATAATATTATTATTATTTTATTTTAAAATAAGTATATCATTAAGTACTCAGTAGAAAATATATATTTAAAAAATATAAATACACGAATTTATAATTTATAAAAACCTTTTTATAAGACATTATAAATTATATTAACGAGAATAAGGAAAATGTTATTTTGTTTATATCTAGGCTAAAAAAACACTCTGATTCCAAATGATAAAACATTGTATTTCTCAAACTAATTGTAAAAAAAAAATAATAAACAATCTCAAAATCACTTAAGTTTGAATTCAAGTTAAAAACAAAAAAAAATTCACGCCTTATTGTTTTCATTAAAAATATTTCGGTATAATGAAATATGTTTTTTAATTTAATTTTTTAATGGAGTTTCTAGAAGATTGTAAACATTTTGTTTGTGATTGCACAACGAGACTATAAGTAGGTAGACTGTATGCATTAAATGTTTTCATTACATTTTAACTTCTAAATGACACTAATTAATATATTATGAAAAATAATATATGATAATATATTTTAAACTTTTAAAATTTCACCTAAAAATTACTTTAAATTATATAAAAATATAATATGAAATAAATACAGACAATAATAAAATATACTTTTAATCCCAATGAAAATCTCTGTTATTTTACTATTCGATTTCAATTAATTTCAACGAGTAGGTAATTTATTTTGTATAATGTATTTCGATCATCTTAGATAACAATTAGAACATATACATATTGTGGAAATCTATTTTAATCATATTTTAAACCATAATTTCAAAAAAAAACATAGTAATATTGCGTAGAAAATATTTTACAAACATTCTAAATGTATTATTTAAAATACGTGTTAAAAATATTATGTTCAATTCAATATTTTAAAAAAGTAATTTGAAAATATTTATTTTTAACAGAATTGTGAAAATAAGTGTATTTAAAATACGCCAATTAGGTATTTTATTCATGTTCTATATAATATTTTAAATAAAACTTGAACACGGTGTATACATTTTAATTTGAGGTGGTATGGTGGAAGATAGAAGTAGTTATGCTATGTCATAAAACTAATAGCGTAGATATTTACCACGTGCAATAAAAATAAAAATTTAATACCCGTCGAATTACTCGGCTTCGCCCGTGAACAGTTTCAATGAAAAGTTTTTCGTAACAGGCATGAGAGCATCTATTCATTAAAGTTTTTTAGCATTTATGTCATTACAGGAATGTTCCCTAAAAAATGTAGCTTACACGGCCAATAGTTTGGACTGGCCATTCAATAGAAATCGAAACCAATATCCACCATTTCGCCCTTAAATGTCTAATTTTGAAATATCCTTTCTTAGCGGGTCTCTATACGTCATTATAGAAATATTCTCTAAAAATATCAGATTTCCATGACCCAGTCATAGTTCGGTTTGAGCGTTGAGGAATAATTAAAATCCACTTCTCCACTTCCCTCCCTTAAATATCGAATTTCGAAAAGTCCATTCTCAGTGGTCGTCAATTTCGATCATCAAAAACGATCAGTAGGTAACTATAGTTTGGGCTGGGCGTCGATGATTTTTATACGTACCATATTGGGTAGCGAACTCGTAAACGCGTGTATGTAACACTCTGCGTTAGCCAAGTCGATTCCAGAATAAGATAAAATGGACATTTCTTTCAAAACACCATCGGCCGCCATCACGGGGAGAAAAATTACCAGGGTCGGACTGGCCCAGACCGCTAGTCCGCGATCGTGGACTTGGCCCTCGGCTAATTTTTGCCCCCTTGCTCATATTTGAATACGATTATTTATTAATGAATCTACATCGGACCCGATATTTATTTAATAAATAGACGATTTTTATTTCTTATTCTGCAACTATACTAAAAATTCTAAACGATTGATCTGATTTTGAAATCTGTAGTGTAGGTAGGAACCTATTTACATATTTTATTTAAAATGTACCCACCTATATATGTATCACTAATCTCCCGCTATAATACTGCGATTATGTTATGATTTATAGTTTTATTGTTACATTGAATACTATTCACAAAATTAAAAACATTCCAGATTTTACAATGTACCACCACTAGAAGATCCTCCAAATTTGACTAATTTTAAAATTGGTTTTTTTCGATCGTTAAGCGTAATTTTGAAGGGTAAACCTTATAAAATTACAAAATTAACAACTTTGTTTTACAACCGTAGTCAAAATGTCTGAAGGGTTCATCTGTTTTTGTAAAAGTCTGTAAAATAGTATTTTAATTTTCTTGTAAAGTATGTATAAAGTTTTTGGATAAATTATTTATCAGAATTTCTTTCATAATACTTAGATAAATTGAACATTTATTTAAAAAACGCTCAGGCTCAATGTACATGTTGGTATCTAATATATATTTATTTATCACTAAAAATGTATAATATTCGAAGTTTTACTGTTTTTCCTCTTCTTTCAAGGCATACATTAATTTATTATACAATACATATTATATACAATTTTGATTCTTCTTATCGTTATAGAATTTTTATTTTTCAAATACTTGATTAAAAATTTTGTTAGGCACTAAAAATAAATTTTTCATTATATTTTATATATCTACGTCCTATATACATTTCAGATGAAGTTTGAAAAGAATTAAATGCTGCTGTTTTATTAGAATTATTCACAATAATATTATCTATAACAATTAACTTTTCCCCTATGGTTTTCCAATTAACTGTATCCATTTTCAAATTTTCTATCGATTTTTGAGCGCAATTTTTGAGTTTAAGACCTAAACATTTTTACAAAACATATTAAAAAACACCTACCGTCTCTATATCACAGTAATAATAAAATAATAAACGATCTATTTTTCTAGGATTATTTAAATTTTATATAACTTTTTTCAAAATATTATGTAGGTATTAAGACTGGAGGATGCCACACATATTTTCTCAATCTGTAGTCGTAATTAAGAAAAAAATTTATACACAATATTTACAAGTTCTATCGTTATATATATATGTTATTTTAATACAAATCCATAAAAAGAAGTTATTCTTTTTTAATTTATAAAAATCATTTTTTTGGAGAATATATATATGGTGTCGAAAGAAGGACGACGGTTAAAAACAGATAACTATGTCTATTATATTGTGTTTCTTAATAAATGACGACTACTGCCACGTAAGAAATTTTTTTTTTTTTTTTGTGAAGCGGTTTTTAAATTTTCTTAAAAGTTTTCTATATAATGTAGAACTCTTAACAATTTTATATGTGACTTCTTCTTAAGTGGAACGATTATTATTTTTCATTGGATATATGGGACCTTTGACCAAATCGCGTACTAGGCCATTTGATGCCAGTCCGACACTGAAAATGACGTATGTGATCACGTTAAATTATTACTATATAGTTGTGGGAATGAAAAATGGCAAACGTGTTGGCAACTACTTTTTTTTTCGATATGGCGGGGAGGAGGGATTCTCAATGTAAAATACGCTTAAGATGCGAGCCGCACGGTCTGTGCACAACATCTGGCCCGCTACGCTATTTTATGTGTGTTTATATTGTTTATATTTTAGGTTCGTTCTGGGTACAAATCAAACTTTTGACTATTGTAGTATTATTTTAGGAAGATCGTGGAACGTTATCACGTATTTGTCGCGTATCTATAAGAATTGTTCTGCGTTACACTGATGAAAATAAACCGACTTGGGCGTTCGCATCAGCGCCACTTTTCATTCAACCGACTACTGCAGTGGTTTCGGTTTTGAACGCGAATTTAAATTAACGTGATCACGTGTACCTAATAAGAATTTTAAAATCCGTGAATTTTGATCACGGATGTTTTTTTTGTGCGTGTGTGTATAAAATATTTCATATTAAATACATCATATATACTATAGGTTGTCCGTTAATTCACAAATATTTTCGGACTAATTTCGTAAGCCTCTAAAGCTTTTTATTTTTATAAAAGAATACTTGTCCTAAATTTGGCGATGCAGCTCCCGGGATGTACTTTTTTAACACTTCCCGGTCATTACTTTTTCGGCACATTCCGGAAGCTATATATTATTAGCGGAAAAATCACAAATTGACTAGATCTACTTACATTCGACCTTTTAGGCGTAACTAGCTATGGAAGAAGATAGGGTCATGGGTGCCCGTAGGATCGGACTCGGACTGTGATGTCAAAGTGTGTTATACATGCCGGTATATAACATGCTGAAGGTTATTTTTTTGGGTATTCAATGTCCCTCCCCTATCCCTATAGTTAGTTGACACCAATGTCCATAGGGCTTTAAGCAAAAGGTGGAGTAGGCATCACTGTAAGCAATCTAAAATTCGATTTTGGACTACCAAAAAAGTGACATTTAAATATCTTAAATACCCTAGTGGGCAACATATTTTGCGCGTTTTGACTGTTGCTCTACGGAGATATCATTACTCGAGCATTCATGTACCCAAAATTCCGAATATATACGTTTGTATATTCAAACATTATCACAGATTATGACGCTTGAAATTTATTAATAATATGTGATAACAATAAATTTATATGAATATAACAACTATCATTGAATAAAAAATCAGTAACAACCCATTATGTTATCAGGAATCCATTACTACTACAATTCTGGCTCCATTTGAGATATTTAGGCATTTTCAGTATTTAACATTGCGTGGTCTATTTATATGTAATTAATCAATTACATTTACTTACGAAGTATGTACAAATAAGGTAGGTGTACTGGAAAAACCAGCGTGCCGATAAATTCGATATTTCTACATTATTTCATTCACCAGGCCGCATGTTTTTTTTTCGTAACGAAACTACGTTTAAAGAATAGTCTAATAATAATAAAATTCTGATAATTATAATATTATATTATATTATAATAATGTACGTTTGATAAATAAAAATACGATAAAAATAAAAATAAATTATTATGTCAAAAAATAAAAGTTGCGTTTAGCGTTACGCCGAACGTGTAGGTCTTAAAGCATTTTTTTACCATCAGTTTTCAAATTTCGTGAGTTATTTAAATAAATTAATATTGGAATATATTACATTTATTGAAAACAATGATTTTACATGATTACATAATATATGAATTTTAATTTAACTAAAAAAAACATCTAATTATTACACATTAATTTTTTTCAATAAATCGAATATATTCCAATATTAAATTTATTTAAATATTGCACGAAATTCGAAGACTGTTGCAGGTACATCTATACTTTATTGCGGTGTAAAAATAACGACTTTTATTTTTTGACGTAATATTGTTTTGATTTTTATTATAATTATATATATTGAAAATAAATACCTTTAATACTTTGATTATTATAAGACTATTATTTAGAGGTAATTTCGTAATCGAAAGAAAACGAGAAAAAAACTGATGCGGTAAAAGAAAAATGTATCAACGTTATCAGCATTCGGGTTTGCCCAGTGTACTTCACATATTTATACATACTACAAACTACATAGTAAAATAATACCCACTTTTATATATATTATAATATATAGAAATAAATATTATGAAATATTTTATATATACACGAAAAAACATCAGCGATTTAAATTCACGAATTTTTAAATTATTATTTTAGGTAATCACGCCAATTAAAATGCACGTTATAACCATGGCATCTATACAAATACTCGATAGAGAGGGTCCAACAAATCATTCTATTTTGAATTCAAAGCGAAGCGAAAAATGTATTTGTTTTACAATTATATATACTCCAATCATTACTAGCACAATTTTCCAGTAGAAAATTGCATCTAGTTGGTAATTTAAATAGGTAATATTTCTATTTTAATTTTTATTTTTTGGTTAAAGAGTAAAGAAAATACAACCAAAAAATTAAGGGAAATCGGTAACACCAAGATATTGTTAAAATCAAATACTCGTATTTTTTAATCATTGTCATTTATAAACAATGGTGATAAAATCTTGAAATTTTCACATAAAATGCATGACAAAATAGATAGGTATGTCATCAATATTCGAATATTGATTAGTTTGTACACATCCCCACTTCTTTATATACTTTCTGTGTACTCGTAGTTCTCAGCATTTCATTGGTTGTTGATAATTCGGTATCATTACTATGTAAATAATTATATTAGTTATAGAACAAAGATAAGATTTATTATGACACAATACATTTATTTATAGTAATAATTAGTATTAAGAGGATGTTACACTCGCATTTGTTGTCTCTGTCTGTCTAACAGAAAATATAGCAAAATCACACTACG